>WSTY01000005.1:18825-141815 GCA_019633465.1 Tulasnella sp. 417
CCGTCCAAAGTGTCCACGGTGTGTTGCTCCCCATGCGAAGCCCGAGAGCGTGGAACGATGAATATAGCAGAGGTGTTTACTTAACGTTTACGCTCGAACTCTACCCCTCCCGCTCCTTCGTTTGTGATGGGTGTGCGGCGAGGAAGGGGGTGGTGGTCAGCAGACCTCGCATCTCCAAACACCGGCTCACTTGACCGCTCCTCGATGGGGACTTGAGCTTAGGGGCGACAAGCGAGTCTCAAGGAAACATCCGAGAGTGTACTGCATCGAGGGGAGGTGGAAAGGCAAGCGAACGATATCGACGGTCAGAGGGTCAGCTGAAGCGGGATCGCATCGTCGGGGACAAGCGAAGATGAAATGGAGGAAGCGCCTTGTTCGATCGGTATGGTACGATGATCAAGTTCATATGCTCAGAGAATGGGTGCAGTGAACATAATGGAACAGGGGATGAGGTATGTACGTTCTGACTTGGTAAAAAAGACGACAGACTTGCACACGAAAGGCGCGTTGAGGCGGCTCGCGAGACGCACAGTGGAAGCTAAAGAAGGAATGTCACGGTTGACTTGGTGCACGAGTTGGTTCGGAAAACCGTTGTCGCCGCACTGCGGACGAGCAGAGAGTAAAAGAGAAAGTTCATGTCGAACTCAAATGACCAAGGGTTGGAGGAGGTCAGGAGGATCGACCGAGGGACTTGCGCTCGGTCGCACGTCTGCCTTCTGGCTTTACTTCGGTCAAAGACGTCGAAATGATTCGCCACTAAGTTTGGGGGATTTAGAGGGTATAGAGTGCGTGTTAGTCCGATGGGTGTCGGACCGTCGGGAAAGAGGGAAATGTTGAAAGCAAGCGAAGTATATTATTGGCGTGAGTGGAAAGACACCCGACGTTGAGGATAAAACTGGACAAGAACTGGCGAACACGGGGCGTGATCGGGTCCACGTCGCGGCCACCGAGGACGAGAGAGCTTCCACGTCGGCGTCGGTGGTCTGGCCAAATGCGGCGATGTTGGCAGGATGCAGGACAGGTGACCAGTGACGGAGGGGGTGCGACCCTGTTGGATACCTGTTGTGGCGTTGTCACTTGTTTTGGAGATGAAGTAATGTGACGCTAGAAGTTCGCGCGGAAAGCAAGGCTAAGGTGCTGCAAGTCTGTGCAAGAAGGTGACTCGAACGAAAAGAATCGTCCTCGGTGGTTGTTTTCCGCCGTTGAAGCGATTTCTGCGCTGACCGCTGGAGAGGTCTGGCGAGGCGCTGAGATCGGGTAAAGCCCAGACCGATGGAGACGTTGAAAGCGATTGAAGACGAGATGGGAGCGCATGTGAAAGGGATCTAACGCCCGTGCTTATTTTTGCGCTTGGAAGGGGTGGCGGGACCCTTGCCCACCGGACCATCACGCTGTCACGAGTGACACAAACTGGTCACACAGATGGGACTTGCGCGCGAAATCAGTGAGCAGTAATGTGCTCACGGAGATTGAGTCGGGCGTGGATTACCGAATGGGGATGGATGGATATGGCATGAGTGCTGAGGACTGACTTTCGGACACTGTGGCCACTTGGCATAGTCTACTTCGTGTCCGGATGACCTCCTTGCGCCTCGGGGCATTTCGGCGGATCTTCCTTTTTGCCTCGCTCACCCAGCCCGAAGTTAGTCCTCAGGTCCGTGAAGGCTCCCCTTTCACCTGCTCCCCCCTTGGACGACGCCAGTGGAGCTGCTGGACTGTTCGTGGGTGGTTGGGCACGAAGAGGCGAGGAGGGGCCCAGTACGTAGATCCATAAGTTCTATCTATCGAGCGTGCAAGGAGGGAAAGTCACGCTGGGAAGGGTGAAAAGGAAACCGGGACTTCGGCCCGCGTCACGCTGTTACCTCCGTGTGCTCAAGGCGCTCTCTACAAAATCCTTTCGCTCTCTTTTCCACACAACCGCCTTGACCTGACCCTCTCCCCCCGCCTCTCTCCCCTTGCTATCTCCCCCGCCCGTCGTTGCACCATGCTCAACGACCTCCTCAACGTTGCCCCAGGCAGCATCAGCGACGTCCCAGCAGAAAATCTTGGCGAGCTCTGGACCGGTAAGCATATCACTTTTGCTCCACCTTCATCGGTTCTTTCCAGTTTAGACTGTCCTCCCCCGCAATGACTGTTCGTTGCTAACGCATCCTCTCCTCTTAATTTTTTTTCTTATCCCCCAGTCTTTACCAAGGTCAAGGAGAACATCAAGGACGGCAGGCGATTGGAAAACCTCAGCTGGAGACTCTGGTATCGCGAGCTTCACGCAAGTCAAGCCCGTCTCCACGCCTCCAACGCCTCCCCTTTCCTCGACTCCCCTCCAACAGAGCAGCCATCTCTCTGCGTAGACAGCGAAGATACCGCCTCAGAACCAGAAGAAGCTAGCACCGACGTCGACGTCTCTGCACAAAACCTCCAAGCACCGCCATCGGCCTCATCTGCCTCTCACACCACCGACCACGATGCCGCATCACCTGTCGTCTCTCGCCAGCAGCCCATGACCTCCAGGAGGATCCGAAACTCATCCAGTAGCAGTGGTTCACGCAGCAGAAGGACCAGCAGGCCACTTCATAACTCGCATCCTGATCCCGCTTGCACGGTCGTTCGGCCTACCATCCATGACCGGTCCAATTCGACACCCACTCAGTCCTCCAACATCCCCTACATCCGTACTAGACGTCCTCCGTCTTTCAATCTGGGCAAGATGATAACCGATCCTCTGCCAGAACTCAAACCTCTGATTACGCACAGTTTATCCGACTCCAGACCACAACCTAACCCCACTGACGTCGTACCGTCAGCAACTGTTGTGACTGTGGAACCTCCCAACACCCCTCCTACTGCTACCACGCTCCCGGCTCCGACTCTTGTGATAGTTCAACCAACACCCCGTCCTACACCTCCCGAGAGTCCGATTGTCAGTCACCTTAACACGAGGATAGCCTCATTGCCAGTTCCCAAGGAAGATAAACCTCTGCCTACCACCAGCGAACAGCACGACACTGTTCCACACACCACCTCCTCTGGTCCCGGTCCTCCAGCAGCAGCAGTCATGGCACCAGTACCCGTTGACGACCCGCGCAAGAAGAAGACTTTCTTCTTCAAGGAGTCTCCTGGAGGCGATGCAGGATCCGCCAGCAGCACCTCAACGACCAGCGCTGCCAAGACCCCTTCTCAACCAACCGAAGTTCAGCAAGCTGCTCAGGCAGTAGCAAACGCTCTCCAGGTTGCCGCGGCTGCAGGTGTTAACAAGCCCGTTCGTGCTCCTATACTCAAGAAGGGCAAGGAGCCGGTCAGGGCTGCTGTCCCCGCTCGTCCCGCGGTTGTCCGACAAGCAGTCGGACGTGCTGGCAAGGCTGCCGCTCATGTTCGCCACCACTCGACTAATGTTACCAAGGCTGGTGGTCCTCCCACTCGATCCAAATCCTCCGCCGCGATCGTCAACCTGCCAGCCATGGCCGCCGCAACCGCCGCAACCGCTGGACCTTCTCAAGTCATTCGCCGCTCGACTTCCTCTTCCAAGCTTCCTCCTCCAAGCGCCGACAGCAGTGCAAAGACCATCGTAGCACCAACATCGCCTCGAGTAGCTTCACCAGAGCCGCTCGAGGTTCCGGCGCCTAGTCCAGCTCAGGAACGTCCGAGGCCGCAGCGGGAGCGGGAGCGTTCTGCCGAAAAGCAGCCTGCCAATCGGGAGGCTTCCCAGCCTTCTCGCACCATTCATACGAAGAACGGCCGACTCGAGGTCACCACCTCCTCGGACTTCGAGACCAGCGACACCGAAGGCGATGACTCGTCCTGGGCTTCCGACTACAGCGACGAGGAAGAGCCAGAGACCGGCAACATTGCCAAAGCGGCCGCCGTCGAGGCTGCTCGTCAACGGGATATGTTCCAGAAAGTTCCCACTCGGTCGTACACTGATCTGGCTAAGCAGCCCAAGGCCGGTTTACTCACGAACATGTTCCATCCCGACCCGACAATCATGCCTTTCCTTCCCATGCATCACCCGTTCCGCGCTCATAACTCGGCGATGAATCTCGGAGCTCGTCCCGCCCCTCCGAGCAACGTCCAGGCCGCCGTCAGCAAAAGCAGCGCTGCAGTTCCCAACGTCGCTCAGGTGACCGTCACCCAGAACAACATTGGTGTCAACACCAGCGGTCGCCCCGGCTATCGCCTGAAGGGTCGCCCAGAGGACATGGAGGTCGAGTCGAGTGATGAGGATGAGGACGAGGATGATGCTGTTCCTCTCAGCAAGAGCGTTGCTCAGAGGCGATTGGAGGCTCTGGCTGGCAGGACTCGGAAACCCGCTGCTCAACCCCAAGCACCTCCGCCATCTCAGCAGCAACAGCCCCCGCCCCCGCCCCAGCATCGTAGCATGAGCCGCCTTCAACGTTTGACCCCGATGGCAGAGCAGGCTGAGCCATCACATCAAATCTCCGGTAGCCAATTTGATATGATTCCCACCGGCAGCGTTCCCATTGCACTCCCTCATCCTTACAACCTTCCTCCGCCGGCGCCCCCCTCGACGCCAAGGACTACCAGGAGGGATATGTTGGCCACCGAGCTCAGCGAGAGTTTGAGGAGGAACATTCTCTGGGAGCGCGAGAATGGCATGAGGATGTTCAAACGACCGACGAGCTCCACTTCAAGGTTGCAAGATAGGAAACCTCCCGTTTCCGTGTACGGCAACGATGCGTACCATGCTACCGGCTGGTAAAGTGCGCAGTCCATACTGTCAATTCCCTCGGCGCCCACCAGCCTTCGTTCGCTCTCTACTCTGCTTTCAACTTGCCCTTCTCTTTCTCCGTCTTTCGCAATTGTATCAATGCATCGACTCTCTTTCTTTCTCTCGACGTCATGCCGCTCCCCGCTGCTGTCTCCGCGCTCCTTCCTGGCATTTCATCCTACTCAACATTCTTGCATCGTCATTGGCGTCTCCAGTGGGGGTCTTACCCTTCATTGCTTGACGACCAGTTCTTGGCATCTTTCAAAACACAAAAAAAGCAACATTTCTCGCTACCAAGCTTCGGTTTCCTTCGTCGGCTCTTTTCTCTCTTCTGTGTTCATTGTTTATGCGTTCCATTTGCATGCCGCCATCCCTCATGCTTCCGCTCCTTTCGGGAAGGAACATGGGTGGCGGGCGCGTTTGTACATTGTCTAACTCCTTGCATCGAATTCGTTCCCGCTCTGGATTCTTCAATCAAATCGCCTTATTCTTCCTTTTTGGTCTCGTCTCGAATTCCCGTTGTACATCTTAGCCTTACCTTACTTTTCCCTCTCACCTTGAGAACCTTTTTGCTCCTTCGTCGTGTACGTAGTTTAGTCGGCTTTTGGGAGGGTTGGTGATATCTCTCGATGGTTCGTTTTTTTTTCGTTTGGGTCCCTCAATCTTGTAACATTAGGTTTTCTGCTTCGCCTTCCTTTACGTTTCCTTTAGTAGTTAGCTCTTGTGAAATGAACCTTGCTTGCTCCGAAAATGGTGCCCTTTCTAAAAGAATCTTGCCTCGTGTGTCATCCGGTTGCGGGCATGAGAGTCAGCCGACGGATTAGGAAGTTGGGGTCGGACTTGCGGAGGATGTCTCGCCGAGGGTGGAGGGACAACCAGTGACTCTCTGTGAGTGGCGGCGCCGGCCTTGTGAACCTCCACTTTGACGTGAGTGGAATTACTATTCTCCAGTTCTCTACCGAATGACTGTTTTTTTTGACGCCCGGTTTGCCCAATTGTCGCTCAGAGCTCTGGGCATTGGGGATCTAAAAAGGTTTCGGGGAGCCCGGTAAAGCACCAGCCGGATACCGAATGCCGAATGAGTGGGGTCTAATTACCCCGGAGGCGATAAAAAAAAAATAGCTGATCCTTCCGGACACACCTCCTACCTCCTCTATCGACCTTGTTATCTTAAACCTACATCCACCCCTCTCTCAAAATTTTGCTTTGACGAATAACAAACACGTTACGATTTTGGCCCCTGACGTATGACGAAAGCTCGGCAAGGAATCGCCCTATCGGTGTCTTGATGATATTCCGCCCCGACTCGGGTCATGCCCGACAGCGCTAGCCAAGCGTGTTTCGGAAACCGTGGTGACTCTCCTTTTGAGCACAGAGACTTTAGATGCCGTTGAGCGCTATTTTGCAGAGCACTGGTGGTCAGCGTGGTGAGAGCATAGTATCTCGCTTAGAAGCACCGAAGCACGTCATAGGTAGCAGATTAGATATATACCCTTGGGGGGCTGAGTAAGGCTCGGGGAGCTGACCACTAATCATGGGCAACTGACCGCACTAATTCTGCGAGCTTACATGTGTTGAATAGCCATTGGTCATTCCATCCGAAGTGGGGCGAACCCACGGAGATCCTCCCCGCCAATGGACCTGGCTTCACCAAAATTCCCTCTTCAGCGCGTATTGCGGACTGCGGTAGAGAGGAAGCCGGAACTGGTTACCGTAGTTAGTAGTAGAAGCAGGAGTCAGGGGGAGTCCGCCAAGTATACGAAAACATTGAAAGTGGTCCGAGAGCCCGAATGTCTTTCTGCGGACTGCGAAGTGGTCCCCAACGGCGGGCACAGCTTACGCGGCTACTCGGCGGAAGGGACGGGTTTATCATGCCATTCAGACTTCTTCATTGGGTACCTGAAGTTCGGAGACTGCGCGACGTAAGCCTTGGCCGAAGTCTCTCACTGTGTTGTCGGATTTGGGGTACAAATAAATATAATTGATCTTCCCCGTTCCACTTTCAACTGACCTCCATCTTACTTCCACCACCACCCGCACTTGCCTCCACCGAACTAAACCCTCAAGCCCCTCCAGCGGCACTAGCATAGCCATGTCTTCGGACGACGATCTACATGATTTGGACGACGGGGGATTGCATGACCTCTCTCATGCCGTCGGGAACGGAGATGCTAAGCGACGCAAAGTGCTGAGGTAAACACGCCCCCTCTCGCTTGGGATTATTCATCCCCTCTGTCAGCAACGTTCACTCGGGGAATTGACCACCAGCTCGCCACTCTTTTGCTTTGTCTTGCCAGAGCTTGCGACGTATGCCGAAGAAAGAAGATTAGGTGCGACGCGCACTCGCAGCCAGGAACGCGATGTAGCCACTGTGTCACCTACAAGCTCGGTGCGTTCGGACTCGGCCGCAACCCGACTGAAACGGCTCTGACGTGTCACGAATTTGCTCAGAATGTACATTCATCGAAGGGGCTAAGAAACGCGGCCCACCAAAGGGGTGAGTGTCATTACTTTGCCCGCCCGGGGGCAGTCGGCGCCCGAAACTAACCTTCCGGCACCTACGACGCGCGTAGCTACATTGATGACCTGGAAGACCGTTGTCAACTTTTGGAGCAGCTCGTTCTGAGAGTGCGTTTTCCTCGGTTCCGCGATCTTGGCATGCCTCGGCCCCGAGCGAACTATATTTACTAATTCTCCATCACCTTTCTTGCGACTCACGCTAGATCGCTCCTGACACGAACCTCGACGACGAGGTCGGGCCAGCTTTTACTAAGGATACCTGGGCCACCGTGAAGGGGAACCGCTATGCGAGGGGAGGGGCACGGCAATCTTCGGGCACGATGATGAGAGCCCCGACTCGAGCCTCAAGCTCCATACCAGCTTTACCCCCATCTCCTACCCTCGGAAATCCTTTCATGAGACATCTGGGTCTACCCGAGGAAACTAATATTGGGTGTGCCATGCTCGCCCACCAGGACACGCTGGAAAAGACCACTCTGGACATGCATCGAGGAGAGATGGGCTCGGACGACGAGCACAACTTTACGACATCAACTGGTGCTCTCACCAAGCACATCGAGACACGTTTAGACGAACTTAAAATCACCCACTTCCAGAAACGGTTCCACGGGAAGGTGGGCAGGATTCCGCGACGCCTTTCTTCTTTCTCCGCTACTCCACTACTACCGGAGATCGGGCATACTAACCCGTCCTTCCTCTTATCGATGCGTGCCGCGAATAGTCCTCCGGCGTTACGCTCGTTCAGGTAGCAATGAACCTCAAGGATCAAGTCACCGGCTCAACCTCCGATAGCGAACCTCGCGTCATTAATTTGCGGCCCAAGTTTTGGAGACCTAGTCCTGTGCGTCCTCTCTCAGGTTACTTTCTCATTCCCGCAGTCGATTGCTAAATCTGGTCCGTTTTGTTAGTGGGAATGGATCTACAACAGTCCTCCGCCGTTGGATTCGTTGGCCTTCCCCCCTGATGATCTAATGGACGAACTTATTGAACTCTGCTTCGAGAGGATCATGATATTGTTCCCAGTCGTTCATCGCCCCTTGCTAGAAAAGCATCGCAAGGAGAATCGACATAGGAACGACATCAACTTTGCACGGGTTCTTCTAGGCGTGTGCGCCATTGGAGCGCGTTTCTCTGACGACGAGAGAGTGTGCTTGCCAAGCGAGGACGGTAGCGGACCCGAGTGGAACTCTGCTGGGTGGAAATATTTCACGCAAGTTGTCTCGCTCAAGAGTAGGTGTTTGCTCCACCTCAGTTCACCCGCGCAACGCTCACGCCCTGTTCCCAGGACCAATACTCTCGCCCGCTGGCCTCTCTGACTTGCAATCGACCGCTCTCTCCGCGATTTACTTGTACGGAACGAGCGCGCCTCATTCATCGTGGCTAATTACGGGAATCGGTCTGAGGTTCGCCCAGGATATCGGTGCTCATCGAGAAAAGGTTCGCTACGGTCTATCAACGCCGAATCAAATCTTATTAATCGTTGATGTCTCCTTTAGGTATATGGTCCAGACCACCCCTTCGAAAATCAATTGTGGAAACGCGCTTTCTGGTACGTACAACGTGTTTCTGGCGCGCTCCCCCCGAGGCTAATCTCGTGGAGTAAATCTCAGGTCTCTCGTAGCATTGGATCGCATCACAAGCGCAGGTGAGTCGCCAGACGCTCTATTTCTCGGACGGCGGTGTTCTGACCTTGCCCCTGATAGGTCTTGGTCGCCCCATCGTGGCATTCGACGAAGAGTTAGTTACAAGCGCTCGGAATCCTTGAATCAGCCGTCTGACTATCCTTGTATAGCATCGACGCGGATTTACCGCTTGAAGTCGACGATGAGTATTACGACGAGGAGAAGAAGGAGTGGAAGCAACCGGCCGACAAAGTACGCGCCCCCATTCTCGGTCGCACGAAGTAGCCCTGACAACGCATTTACGTCTCCTAGCCGTCGAAATTAGCAGCATTCAATCAGTATGCGAAACTCCAGGGAATCCTGGCTTATGCCATCCGAACTGTGTACTCGATTAATAAATCGAAGGTGCACCTCGGCTTTGTGGGCCCAGAATGGGAGTCTCGCACAGGTAACCCTCTTTCTAGCTAGCGTTATCGGCCGTATATCCTAACAATTACGTTTCAGTGGCTGAGCTCGACAGCGCGCTTAACTCTTGGCTCGATAACATTCCTGACCACTGTACGTCGGATGCCGCACCGTCTCTACTCCCTATCCTAATCAATCTATCGTGTTACAGTGAAATGGGATCCCAATATCGAGGACCCAACATTCTTCGTACAGGCGGCAATCCTTAGGGTAACTTTCCACTACGTGCAGATCACGATCCACCGACCCTTCATCCCCGTCCTCACTGGTAATAACTCCTCCCCACTCGCATTCCCATCCCTCGCAATATGCACGAACGCTGCTCGATCTGTCAGTCATATTCTGGAGGCCTGGATGAAGAAGAGTATGGATATTACTCCATTACTCTACATCATTGCCTTCCAAGCTGGAACGATCCTCCTGATCAGCATTTGGGGTGTGAAGAAGAGTAAGTTGAATGTGGACGTGTCGAGTCAGGCTGCGGACGTGCAGCGATGTATCAAGGTCCTTAGCAAGGCTGAAAAGAAGTGAGTTGCGCTAGGTCCGATCTATCGCCTGGCGTTTGCTAACGCTCATGAACCTCCAGATGGCATACTGCTGGGAAACTTTGGTATGCTAGCCATGTGTAGCCTATTAGTTGTAATGTGGACTGACAACGTTTCTATTGCCTTTAGTGACATCCTTACGGAGCTTGCGTCCTTCAACGAGGTTCCTATTCCCGAAAACACTCCAACCCCACCGGATACTACTCGAAAGCGCGAACGAGAGGAGGACGACACATCGACGACGTTCGTTGCCTCCCCTTCGTCGTTCACTTCCAATTCTCCGCGGGGCCCGTCGTTCGCGGCACCGTCTTCGGCATCGTCTGCGCGTGGCCTGAGCACACCTTTGCTGACTGTGCCACAGCAGTCCCCATCGCGTGCAGGACCATCGCTGCAGAAGCAGCAGTTTCCCGGCGTGTCTCCAACACAAACACTCCAACAACCGAGCATCTCTTCAACCTTTGGTGTACCCAATCCTACGGCTGCTGCGGGACTGACGAATATGCAGTGGGATCCACATTTCAACCCTCCGGTGATGCCGGGTGTCACGAGCTTCGAACCCTCTTTCGAGAGCTACCACATCGCCGGGCGGGGTGGCGGGGTTCCAGGCTTGCTGCCAGGGAATCAAGCACTGAGCGATGCCATGTCGCCCAATAGCTTTTTCCAGGAGTTACTTGGTTCGTTCGAAAGCCAAGTGCCTGCTCCCCAAGACCAATGGGGAACGGGTGGTATGGCCGAGTGAGTAATTTGTAGTGGACACATGATTGTCGCGTTCTGGTACTGATTTTTTTTTCGGTGGCAGTTTGAACTGGATGTCAGATCTGAATCTGTTCTCAACATTCCCGCAGAGCGGTCAACCACAAAATCCTTAGTCGTGAACTCTTTCCTTATCGATCCTGAATGTCACTGCAAGCATACTTAGCGCTTTCTGCCCTTGCTTATGTTCTCTTATGTTAGACACCGCCATATAGATATCTATGGACTTTCCTTTTCTACTCAACGGAAGTATTTGCTGTCCTCGATTGTACATGTCCAATACAAATGTTTTATCGTGAAGAACTGTTCTATGACTCGGCTTATCAGAGGGGAACGCGACCCGTGGCGTGGGTATCTCATCACAGCAAACGCGTTCTTCTCTTCGAATCTCGACTGAGGAACGCGCCTTCTAAGACCTCCAAGCCAGTTCACATTGTACCACGCTTTTGGCCCGTGACATCCTATCTCCTCCTCGTGATAATCATGGCGGATGATACTTCAAGCCCAGAAGAGACAGCACCCTCAGCTCAATTGTCGCATCGCGGCTTCTCGGCCCTCATTCTGGTGAACGGCGTTCCGGCGCCTGTGTACAGACCAGAGTATGACTCTCATACAGATAATATACTGCAACCAATAGAGGATAAACGGATAATGACGTGAGTATTTGCTTGCCTTACTTAGCCAAACGCCTGAATGCACAAACGGCCGCGTCTCGGCTTTGTTGTTTTAGCGGATGGATAGCTAGCGAGGAAGGCAAAACCTTTAGTGTGGCCTTTAGGAATGATGACGGCGAAGATTCGGAGCACGCGTCCTCTGGCCATATTATTGTAGATGGCCAAGACGCCGCAAGGCATGCGTGTTTTTGCTTTCCTTGGTGGGAGCCCACAACAGCTGAACACACTTTGCGCTTGATTTGCTTTAGTGCTATCCTAAGACCGGGCCGGCCCTATCCTGCGACACGTCACGGCGCCAGGATAAGTGATGAAGAAATCAAACCGTGGACGTTCAGCAAACTTGAGCTTACAGGTAACGGACGATCCTGCCTGTTAACTTGGGCAGCAGACTATATCTTCCAAACCAATAGACGACGACAGCGTTGCTGATCCAGGCGACCCGCGAGCCAAGGACATTGGGACAATTCAAGTAAAAATCAAGTACATTAAACTTGGGGGTGTCGTGCCGATGAAGAAGACCAAGCTGGACGACGTTGGTCTTGTCCACGAGAAAGCAAAGAAAGCAGGTATCCATACAACAACGTAAGAACGGCTAGCTATCTCGCATGTAGCACTGCTAGGACGGTGTGGACTAAAGTTAGTCAACCAACAGGTACAAAACCAGGCAAAAGCTAGCCAAGAGCAGAGCAGTTTCAAACAAGCCGTTGTATCCCAACGATGAATGGGAATATCATGTGGCTTTCACGTTCAGATACCGTAGCAGGGGTGAGAACAGGCCTCGAAGCTTCTCTTCTGTGGGCCTCAAACTTTCGATACATCATCACCAGAAATCTTAATGGCAGAAGGCATCATTCCCAGGCCTGGGAAGACAGCAGAAGATGCGGACCCTCTGGGAGAGCAGGATAAAGATATCCCTGAAGGACGGAAAAGAATTTGGAGGGATGAATCCGATGATGAAGAAGTCGTGAGTGGCTTCGAGTTGAGTGTACAACCCAACCCGGTCTCACGGTATTCTCCCAGATGGAGTCTCAAGAGGATGGCAATATCTCCAAACGGCATAAGTCTTATCATCCATCATCTGAAGACGATGGCGGGATGCCGGATGATACAATTGACGAGCCGACCTCTCCCTAGGCGCTTTTCCTTCCCCTCCCGCTCGGACTGCCACCCCTCCATGCGTGCTTCTCTTTTAAGATCTCTTGGATTTAGTATCATATTTTTCAATTTAACCCTCGAAACAAGTATGCGTTCAGGCAGATCCTATTCGGACACATGGTATAGTTCATTCCGAGCGGCTTGAACAATAAGCCCGTACCGGTTTGCTAATCACCGAAACGGGTGCTAGGTTGTTTTCATATAGTTCATTCCGAGCGGCTTGAACAATAAGCCCGCACCGGTTTGCTAATCACCGAAACGGGTGCTAGGTTGTTTTCAGACAGATAGGCGAAACCCTTAAGCGATTTAGAGTGCCAAGCCTGCCGTATCTGCCCGAAAGACCACGTCGAACTGCTCAGAAGGCTCTCCGTGAGGAAGGTCCAGTCGATTCGGGTGCCTGAAATCGGACGGTGGGAAGCAAAGGTCCGGGCGGCCCGAGGAAACCATGCCCGGTTGTGTGAGCTCATCCATCCGGTGGGCGTCGGGAGAGAATGCAATTGGGTGTTAGTACACCACGAGGCTGAGGCATATATGTCTCCACTCGGCTAATCTCCGCGACCGGAACCAATGGTTCTCTCCCCCCTGCTTCCACTTTAGGTTGATCAGATCCTCATGGACCCTCGGTCTATGCTAGCCGGCGGATAATCCAATGTCAGATAGCAGAAAGACGGGTGACACTATCGGTTGGGGCCGGAAAGATGCAAAGACCGTGGTCAGCTGATACTTCTCTCAGTCCCACGAACGGAGGGCGCTCCAAGAAGTCCAGGAAGGGTCGACGCCTGAAGGTTTTGCACCTTGCAGTCTTCCCAGCCCAGTCCATATGGAAGCCCCAAAGACATGCCACCGCCATCCTCGAGCCACTACTTATACCATGATGGTCTCGAGTGAGTGGGGCTCCACCGAACCCCGCGGTCCTCTCCCAACCGTCCCTCCCCTTCCTTTCTTCCCCGCTGCTCGCGATGTCTGCCTCAATCACCGAGAAACGCGACCTCGACCAGCTCGAGAAAGCACCCACCCCTATCGCCATCTCTGATGCCCCTTCAGGTTCCTTCAACGACGAAGAGCACGACCCCTTCGATACCGAGTATGACAGAAAGGTCTTGAGAAAGATCGACTATCATATCATCCCATTTGTTGCAATTCTTTATCTACTCTCCTTCCTGTGAGTTTCTACGCTTATCAACTGATCTTCGGACTGCGATTGACCGCTGCGCGCAACTGTATAGCGATCGGTCTAATATTGGAAATGCCAAGATCTTGGGGCTTGTGAAAGACATCGGCCTCAAGGGGTTGCAGTACAACGTTTGCGCTGCTGTATTCTTTATGTATGCTTGATCCTCTCATTTCCTGTGTGATCGAGTACTGAGATTACGTTTCATCCAGTACTTATTCAGCATCGGAAGTTCCCAGTAACATTATGCTCAAGCTAACCCGTCCTTCCCTCTGGAGTAGGTTATTCCCTACCACTTGCCACATCCGTGTCTAACATTTTCTCGTCCTCTACACAGTTCCGACTAGTACGCACATGTCATCAGGCGCCTTGTGATACAGTACTCTGACATTTTGTTCCTCAGTTATGCTTGCCTGGGGTATCGTTATGACCCTCATGTGCTTGGTTAACAATTATACTGGTCTCGTCATCGCTCGGCTTTTCCTGGGCTTGACCGAGGGTGGTCTCTTCCCTGGTACTGTCTCTTGCTGTACCGCATGCTTCACACTTTATTGACCTCAGCCGTCTCATTTAAGGTGTCAACTTCTTCCTGACTCTCTGGTATCGCCGAAAAGAACAAGCCTTCCGGATTGCTCTTTTCTTCAGTGCCGCAACCATCGCGGGCGCGTTCGGTGGCCTTCTGGCGGCAGCTATTGCCAAGCTCGATAAGAAGGCTGGTTTACATGGTTGGCAATGGATTGTGAGTTAGCTTATATATCTACTCGCACGTAGACTTCGCTCATTTCGGGATCTAGTTCTTGATTGAAGGACTTATCACCGTGGCCGTCTCGATTATCGCCTACTTTTTCATGCACGACGTAAGAACCCGACTAAATATCGAATTTGAATCCGATACTGAAATGCTTCCGTCGCTACTAGTACCCTGGAACCGCTAAATTTTTGACCGAAGATGAGCGAGCACACGTCGTCGAACGTCTCCGGCGTGATCACCCTGGTCTGGCCACCCACGTCGACAAGCGCTTCGTCTGGCAAGCTTTCAAGGATTACAAGGCCTACCTCTTCACCATCATGTATACCGGAATTCTCATTTCTCTTTACGCATTCTCGCTCTTCCTCCCCACTATCATCAACGGCCTTGGATACACTGCCAACGAAGCTCAACTTCTCTCTGTCCCTCCTTACGTCGCTGGCTGTATCTGCACCGTCGCCGCTGGATGGTACAGCGACAAATACCATAAACGTGGTCCTTTCCTCGTCGGGTTCGCTTTGCTTGCGATCACCGGATATGCCATCCTTCTTGGAACGACCAAGCCTGGTGCGGGATACGCCGGCGCCATGATCGCTGCTCTCGGCGTGTTCCCAACCATCCCTCTTGCCATCAGTTGGATCGGAAGCAATATTGGTGGTGACTTGAAGAGAGGTGTCGTCCTTGCCATGGTCATCGGTACGTTGGAAACCCCTTGCAATTTCATTACGATGTGTCGTACTAATGCATATCTGGGTATGCAGGTATTGGCAACCTTGGCGGAATTTGCTCGTCCTTTATCTTCATGGCTAAAGAATCCCCTAGATTCTATACCGGTCACGGCGTTTGCATCGGTGTCCTCGTGATGACGTGAGTCCCACTGATCACGGCCAGGCTACATAAATCGTAACTGACCCACTGTTTCGGAATAGTACGGCTACCGCTTGCTTCCTTATGTGGGACTTTAAGCGACTCAACAAGAAGAAGGAAGCCATCTGTGCCAGAGAAGGCATCGACAAGTCGCGTGCTGCTCAATTTAGCGAGTTGGGAGACGACTCGCCATTGTTCCGGTACGTTCACTTTCTGATCGCAAAATATGTGTTACCAAACATCTTCTCCTTTCCTCTAGTTATGTCATGTAAAATGGGACTTGACCCTCCGTTTTCATGTCTTGTGTACGAGTATCTCAGCGGTCAGCCAGCCCGAAAGGTGGGGGTTTGGGTTGGCGTTACGATTGTCATCTGTAGAATAGATTTGTCATTGATATGTCATAAATTTAGAACGCGTTTACTCCCTGACGGAGCACTCGCGCCGGCTCGCGCGCACTGATTACCTTGAGTTTGGGGGGGGGGCAACCACTACTAGGTGGGAAGTTTGGTCAAACAAAAATCCGACGACCCTGAATCCTAAACTTGTCCCTCGACAAGTTACAAGAGGAACCCACCAGAGAACCGTGAAGGCTTCGCTATACCGTTCGGAGCAGGTATATAGGACATACAAGGCATAACTTTCATGGCATACTTTGAGCCGGGGTCGATATACCAAGGTTAGTTCGGGCCGCTCCGGTGCATTTGACGTGTTGACGACGGGTTGACTGACCCTTTCGTCGAAAAGGAGCCTTGAAGTTCTTCCAATATTTCCCGCTTTTGGGATCTATTTTATTTTTTACTGACGCCCCTCATGGTCGCTTTTCGCCGCAATTATCAAAATCCAAGGTCTGGGTCGAAAAGTTGACTGTCAACGGCACACTTGCTTGTAAGCGTCAGTTCAAGCTTTTTCTGCCCTCCCCCTGACTGGTCTTCTATATTCAGGGATCATAATGGAACTTCCAAGCCCAGCAATGCTTCTTTACACGTACAGAATGTCTCCGTTATCAAGCACCTCCAGTCACCCACCTTGGCACCACCCTTCAACTCTGTTGGTTGGACTCTATGTCGTACATTACGCCAACCGCGCCATAATATCGCCACTGCGGACAGCTTCAAGATCTCGCTCTCATCTTATAATACCACTTGCTTCAATAGTTTTCAATGTTGTGAACGGCGGCCTTATGGGATCATGGCTAAGCTCAGGCGTGCTCGAGCAGCAAGGATGGAACAAGTTCACCTTCTGGGCAGCTATTAGTCTTTTTGCGGTGGGATTAATCGGCAACATTGTGCACGATGAAGTTCTATTGGCAATACGAAGGAACGCGCAGGATGGCGAGACGGACAAGGAGAAGAAACCCAGACCGAAATATGGCGTTCCACACGGCTATTTATACTGCTTCATATCGTGCGTGATGTCTGGGAATAGTAGCCATGTTGGGTCACTTATGTTGCGCACTCTGCCAGGTATCCGAACTACTTCTGTGAGTGGTTGGAGTGGACGGGATTTGCTGTGGCTGCAAGCGTGGCGTCCAACTGGTCCATGCCATGGTACCAGACTCCTCCATGGCTCTTCGTCATCAATGAAGTAGCGCTCATGCTTCCTAGGGCCCGTGAGTATTAGTTCAAGCTCCTCAGAGCGATTAAAGGGCTCATGCTCGGGTTAACAGTCAGCGGCCATCGGTGGTATCATGAAAAGTTCAATGACTATCCGGGAGAGAGAAAGGCCATTATACCCTTCATATTATAATATACACTCATTAATTACGAAGCCAGCGAGGCAAGTAAGCGGAACGAGTGTCGCTGGAAGAGAAGAGAGAAATCGCTATGCTTTCTTAAAGAAGGCGTTCAGAGTTCCATTCTGTGTGCTCTTCTTCTTTGCCAGTGGCTTCGGTTTCGGTTTAGACTCCGTAGAAGAACCCGCCTTCGACTCGTTTTCAGAAGAGACTGACCCCCTTGGCTTAGGTTTTGGCTTGGCCGTCGCCGGCTTCGAAGTGGTTGCCCCTTCCTCTAACTTGATCATTGGTTCATCATCCGAAGCAGACTCGTAGGACGAGTAATCCTCCGTTCCTTAGGAGACGGAGTTGTAAGGAAAAGTCTCAGGAGATGAAAGAGCGTGGCTTACTCATGAAACCGTTCGGTTGTTTAATGACTCTCGACTTCGTCACCTTTCGCTTCGGCTTGCCATTGCTGCCAATAGGAGCCTTGGCTTTCTTTTTCTGTGCTTTGGGAGCGTCGATACCTGTGGGTACCTCCTTCTTCGGCTTTTGTTTCTTGGGCATGCCCTTGTATTGCTTTGTCAGTGGGACATGCTCGGGGGCAGAAGCCTCGGCCTCTTCATCTGCCTCCATCGTTGTATCCTGCATCTCGGTATCTAGAACGCATCATTATAATTGGGCGTCAGGGGAATTCGCTTATCCCCAGTAAGGATATACAGACCTCCGTCATCGTCTTCAACGAGCTTCCTCAACTCCTTTTCCCGCGTTTCCTTTACTCGGCGGGAATTCTCGGCGGCATTCTCGCCTTTTTGTAAGCGCGATCGCTTTCCATCTCCAGCTTCTTCCGCGTCAGAATCATCTTCCGTCAAAGCCTCAGACTTGCGTTTTGTCGACTTCTTTGGCTTTCGAGGA
Organism: Tulasnella sp. 417; assembly: GCA_019633465.1. Lineage (NCBI taxonomy): Eukaryota > Fungi > Basidiomycota > Agaricomycetes > Cantharellales > Tulasnellaceae > Tulasnella > Tulasnella sp. 417. The sequence continues at coordinate 36,695 of WSTY01000005.1, forward strand.
GGCTCTTCCTCTTCCTCTTCGTCGTCGTCCGACAAAACACGGCCCTTTTGCAAACGAGGTTGAGATGTAGATGCTTCCAACTTGGGTTTAACGTTTCGTTCCGGCCTATCAGACCCTTCCATTTCTGAGTCAACAGACGGTGTTGCTCGCTTCGAACCAGACTGTACAATTTCTATCAGGGAGGGACGAATGTGCTTCAAATTGGTATTACGTACTGGAGCAGAAGTGGAGTCTTTGGCAGTCGTTGCAGTTAGCTGCTTGGACGCCGGCCGAGCAGTCGATTGTTTGGAAGCAGGTTTTGCCGTCGAGCCGCTGGCTTTCACTGTAGCCACTACGGATGACGTGGGTTTTGTTGAGGCACCTTCTGCCGATGAACCTTCATCCGCCTCTGTTTTGGGTGCCACAATAGGCGTTGATTTGGGCTGCTCGGGTTTCACTTGAGGTGCAGTACCCTGCTTAGGCTTGAACCAATCCTTGGTTGCGGCTTTCTTGGGAGGAGGAGCGGGCGAAGAATCTTTCTTGATGGACGACACAGCTTCAGAAGGTGCCGCTTTCGGTTTCGCCTTACTCCAGTCAAGAGTACCCGATTTCTTGTCGGGGACAGTTTCGGGCTTAGTAGTCCGTTGAGGAGCGTCAGCTGCCGCATTCTTAGGCTTCAACGGCTGAGCCTTGGCCTGTATTGACGACTTCCCAGCGCTTGGGGTCCACTGAACAAGTGTTAGCACCAACTTCGAGACAAGGGCATAGCAACCTCGTACTCACTTTAACGTCCGGCGCAACCATCATGCCCACTCGTTTTGCATGCTCGACGCCTCGTTGTCCGTCGACATCTCTCACAGCAATGCTAGGCGTCGTAAGGAGCGCCGCATCCTGAAGTTTGTTGGTGAGGCGTGCAGAAAATTTTCACAGAAAGCTTCTATCTTACCTTGACGCGATTTGCAGCCAAACTGTAGACATGGATAGAGAATATGTTGGTGAACTCGGACTTGACGGCTGTGCTAAACTCGTCAAGAGACACCCTGAAGCGGTGCGAGATGGGTACTAACCTTCTAGCTCTTCCTCCCCAGCCAAAACCATGCGTCTCTCCAAATTTGACGACGATACGGAATCAGCTACATCTGACGTGTCCATGGACGACGCATCCTGCGATTCAGGGGCACGGGCAACAGCCACCTCTCCAGAGACCAGGAACGTAGCATAGGCTGAATTCCCCGATTCCTTGCTGCTGGAGTAATAGGAAGCTAGCTGGCTGATTTTATTGTTCTTTCAGATACATCTCGCCCAAGGATTGCGTCTGGACTGACTTTTTGGCTTCATTGACATGTATTGAGAGCTCGCGACTAACGACGCGGAAAGTGACCTGGAATATAGGGTTAAGCAGCAACAAAGGATGTAACGACGAAATCACGCACAATCTTGTTATCTGCGATACTCTTAGCGATGAAAGACGCTGCTTGGCCAGACATGAGGAACGCGTTGTCGTTTTGTTTTGGGCTAACGCGTGCGGTTATCGAACATCGCGTTTTCGACGTGCGAGTTGAGCGCCACTTCCCCCCTCCCCACATCCCCCACCATTCATGCTAAATTATTTACCTCCGCGCCATTAGCTTTTGGGTGATTCTTTCCTATTTGTGGTCTCTAAGTCAACCGCCCATTATGCTACGGTAACTAAAGAAGCTAATCCCCGGACCGGCGGCTTCTTCTTAGGCGACCTGACCCGCCCACTTTCACAACACTGACAGACTTCGATCGCGTCGTCTTCGCCTCACAATGCTGCGCATGCACTTCTATGAATTCTTCCTTCTGAAATTCACCGTCCTTGCTGCCCACGACTAGGAGGTCTACCCGAGACGGTAAATTCCCGGTCCTGTCGCTAACCAATGGCATGAACTTCGGGCTCCATCCGACCGAGAAATTCACTCGCTCTCGAAAAGACGCCAGTATACGGCGAAAATGGTTCACTGAGAAGCCTTCTTCTCTTCAGAGGAAACTGCGTGACATGGTGATGCCAGGGGGCCTTTGCTGTTTTTCGACATTGCTCCATTGATTCTGCTTCTTTTTTTGCCATCCCTATACGGAGATTCTCCCTGGTAAACCAGCTTCGTGCGAGAAAATTCTTTTTTCGAGACATTTCTCGGTGAAAGTCTTTCGTCAGACAAGCATAAAAGGCTTACATTTCGAACACCTTTCATATTCCAGCTACACCAATCGGCTTATTCCCTCGTCATGAAGTCCATCATCGCATCTATTGGCGCACTTGCTGCTGCCACCAAAGTTGCCGCTCACGGATACGTCTCCTCTGCAGTCATCGGAGGCACGACTTACACTGGTTACTTGCCTTATACCGATCCGTGAGTCCCCTCGGCAGGTTCAAAGACGCGTAAAGGCACCATTAACACGTTTATTCCGTCTGCTTAGTTACTATTCACCACCTCCGGAGAGAATTATTCGGGCTATCCCTGGTAATGGGCCCGTGACTGATATGAGCTTGATCGACATCCAGTGCAATGGGTGAGATCCATTTGCGTTCGACTTTTGGATTTCCTCTGACAATCTGAGTTTGTCTCATAGCTGGTCCGAGGGAGGTGTAATCGGATCTTCACCCGCGCCGCTGTACGCTACTCCGGCTCCAGCTGGATCAACCATTACTTTGCAGTGGACTGATTGGCCTGATACTCATATGTACGTTGACGCCTGCTGTCCGCGAGACTGTGGCCCAGGTTCTAACGTCTATTCGATTTTTGCAGTGGTGTAAGGAGTCTCAGAGCCCAACGAATGGTCTCAATCTCTGACCGAGCGTTTATAGCCCATCATCACCTACATGGCCAAGGTTCCTAGCGGACAGTCCGTCACTAGCTGGTCGCCTGGCACTTCGTAAGTTGATTTGACTTCGAGGCGAACCTGCTGCTGAGAATATACATGCTTTTCCATTCAGTGCTGTTTGGTTCAAGGTCGCCGAGGCTGGCCTCGATACCTCAACCAACACCTGGGCCGCCATCAAGCTCATCGCTGACGGAAACAAGTATTCCTTCACGATTCCGTCTACCTTGGCCCCCGGCCAGTACATCATCCGACACGAAATCATCGCTCTTCACAGCAGCTACACGTAAGAGGGGGGATCTCTCATTTGCGGGTGCGGTCCTGATCCTTTTGTGTGACAGTTACCCCGGAGCGCAATCCTACCCTTCTTGCATCCAAATCGAAGTGACGGGCTCCGGCACCGTTACACCTTCTGGCAGCAAGCTTGTCGCCTTCCCGGGTGCTTACGGCTCCACCACCGCTGGCCTCGTCTGGCCTCTCTGGAACCCCAACAACCTTCAAACAGGCGTGTCTTACCCTATCCCTGGTCCCGCCCTGTACTTCAGTGGAAGCACTACCACCAACACCACCACTACGACGAAGGCCTCGAGCACCACCACCACTACCACCACCACCAGCAAGACGTCTTCGACGACCACGACCTCTCGTACCTCGTCGACGACGTCGTCGGCAGGGACCAGCACCACCAGTAGCTCCTCGGTCGCTGCCGCCTACGGTCAATGCGGCGGTTCAGGCTGGACTGGTGCTACAACCGTAAGTCTCTTCCCCGACGACACTCTACCTCGCTAACTAGATATTTCGGTCTCTCCCCAGTGCGTGTCTGGGTACACTTGCACCTACAGCAACGCCTACTACTCCCAATGCATTCCAAGCTAAAAGGTTGATTTTTTCGCTTACGCGGAAAGTCGTCACGGGTTTGGTGTCTGTGCGCGTTGAAAAGTTGTGGGCCCGCCAGCAAACCTTTCGGCAGAGGGTATTAGCTTCGAATGTCCTATGTCGTTAGATCTAGTGAGCTACAATCGAATGCGTTTTTCTCAGCTTGAAGTCTTTTTATGATGTCCTGTTGGACCTCTCATCTAAGTCCAGTCTTCGGAAGGGATGTTGCTTCAGGGTCTTGGGCCAGCCAGATCCATGGATAACCCGGCTCTCGTTGCTTGGGGTTCTGCGATGAGCTTGGCAGAAGCCCCAAGAAGTTCTTCGGTACGTTGGGCCCTACGTTCGATGCCAAGTCAGCTGGTACCTTGCTGTAATTTTGCCGCATCGCATCGGGAAGCAATTGATAACTTTGCTCCTTTTCGACATTGCTCCATTGATTCTGCTTCCTTTTTGCCATCCCTATACGGAGATTCTCCTTGGTAAACAAGATTCGTGCGAGAAAATTCTTGTTTCGAGACATTTCTCGGTGAAATTCTTTGGTCAGACAAGCATAAAAGGCTTACATTTCGAACACCTTTCGTGTTCCAACCACACCAATCGGCCTCTTCCCTCGTCATGAAGTCCATCATCGCATCTATTGGCGCTCTCGCTGCTGCCACCAAAGTCGCCGCCCACGGATACGTGTCTTCTGCGGTCATTGGAGGCACGACTTACACTGGATACTTGCCATACAGCGATCCGTAAGTACCGTTGACAGGTCTAGAAACGCTCCGAAGCACCATTAACACGCTCGTTCCGCCTGTTTAGCTACTATTCAACTCCACCGCAGAGGATCATTCGGGCTATCCCTGGTAATGGCCCCGTGACTGATATGAGCTTGATCGACATCCAGTGCAACGGGTGAGGTCCATCTGCGTTCAACGTTTGGATTTCCCCTGACAACCTGAGTCTACCTCATAGCTGGTCCGAGGGAGGTGTAATCGGATCTTCACCCGCACCGCTGTACGCTACACCGGCTCCAGCTGGATCGACTGTTACTTTGCAGTGGACTGACTGGCCTGATACTCATATGTGCGTCGACGCCTGCTGTCCGCGAGGCCGTGGCCCAGGTTCTAAAACCTATCTGAATTTTACAGTGGTGTAAGGAGCCTCAGTACTCAAAGAATGACCTCAATCTCTGACGGAGCGTTTATAGCCCATCATCACTTACATGGCCAAGGTTCCTAGCGGAAAGTCCGTCACCAGCTGGTCGCCTGGCACTTCGTAAGTTGATTTGACTTCGAGGCGAAACTGCTACTGAGTATATGCGTGCTGCCCCTTTCAGCGCCGTTTGGTTCAAGGTCGACGAGGCTGGCCTCAATACCGCAACCAACACCTGGGCCGCCATCAAGCTCATCGCTGACGGAAACAAGTATTCCTTCAAGATTCCAGCTAGCTTGGCCCCCGGTCAATACATCATCCGACACGAAATCATCGCTCTTCACAGCAGCTACACGTAAGAGGGGGGATCTCTCATTTGCGGGTGCGGTCCTGATCCTTTTGTGTGACAGTTACCCCGGAGCGCAATCCTACCCTTCTTGCATCCAAATCGAAGTGACGGGCTCCGGCACCGTTACACCTTCTGGCAGCAAGCTTGTCGCCTTCCCCGGTGCTTACAGCTCCACCACTGCTGGCCTCGTCTGGCCTCTCTGGAACCCCAACAACCTTCAAACGGGCGTGTCTTACCCCATCCCTGGTCCCGCCCTGTACTTCAGCGGAAGCACTACCACCAACACCACTCCTACCACCACCACTAAGACGTCTTCTACGACCACGACCTCTCGTACCTCGTCGACGACGTCGTCGGTGAAGACCAGCACCACCACCGGTAGCTCCTCAGTCGCTCCTGCCTACGGTCAATGCGGCGGTTCAGGCTGGACTGGTGCTACAACCGTAAGTCTCTTTCCCCGACGACACTCTACCTCGCTAACTAGATATTTCGGTCTCTCCCTAGTGCGTGTCTGGTTATACTTGCACCTACAGCAATGCCTACTACTCCCAATGCATTCCAAGCTAAAAGGTTGATTTTTCGCTTACGCGGAAAGTCGTCATGGGTCTGGTTTCTGTGCGCGTTGAAAAGTTGTGAGCCCACCAGCAAACCTTTCGGCAGAGGGTATTAGCTTCGAATGTCCTATGTCGTTAGATCTAGTGAGCTACAATCGAATGCGTTTTTCTCAGCTTGAAGTCTTTTTATGATGTCCTGTTGGACCTCTCATCTAAGTCCAGTCTTCGGAAGGGAGGGATGTTGCTTCAGGGTCTTGGGCCAGGGATAACCCGGCTCTCGTTGCTTGGGGTTCTGCGATGAGCTTGGCAGAAGCCCCAAGAAGTTCTTCGGTACGTTGGGCCCTACGTTCGATGCCAAGTCAGCTGGTACCTTGCTGTAATTTTGCCCCATCGCATCGATCGGGGAGCAATTGATAAGTCTAGACTTCTTTCAATCAGATCTTGGGCAAGGAACACAGTAGGTTTCAAAGGTGGCGTGTGACATTCCGTCCCGTCACTGTGGACATCACGTTATTCTAGTTGTCACTCCCTCGCTTGGGTTTGACGCCAAGGTTGGGACAGCGCCCCAATATTTTTCTCAGGTTTAGCGAGTTCCAGATCGAGAATACAACATCACGCCCGGTTGTTGAATCTGGCGTTGCAATTGACTGGCGAGCTAGATATCGATAACAAGTCACAACCATCAGCGCCCCATTGATAGCTACGTTTGCTTTTGCTATTACGGGATCTGTTATCTCGCCCCGTCAATGTCAGCATGTGCGCCATCATTGGCCTTGACAGAACCGATCATTCACCGCCTCCCCGTCATACTGGGTGCAGGCGAGGTGGGATGACGTGAAGTAGATCGGGCTTGGCTGATACCAATGCCCGTGCTAATGTCATTAATATCGATGAGACCAGCCACCTCGAGTATATTTTGCTTGTAAATTCACCTACTGTTCTAGATGGAGAGGGCATGATGGGTGTCTCGGGAGTGCAACGTCGTCTGAAAGGCTATTGCCCGCTCTGCAGCATTATTGTCGTCGCTGGGCAGATCCACTGCCAACCAGTCACCATACCAGATCACGGTCAGCGTCGACGTCGCCTTGAGCGAGGAATGTCCAGCAACAGCTTTGAGGCTTTCCTTTCACCGATATCTTCATCGCCCACGATGTTTGAAGGAGCTGTGCATCGTGTGTCCCTAGAAAAAGCGCCGGACACTGCCTCGGTCTCGGGTTTTTCTTCTCCACTCTCCCCTCCTCCTCTTTCCCCTTCCTCTACTCAACCCGTCCAAGAGACGTTCATAGACCAACTTCCGGCAGCTAGCTGCTCCTCTGCCTGTCATGGCTTCCTGCGCACAGACACCCACCGAAACCGTGTACTCGACGTTCCTGAGTACCACGGGCGGCGTCATCACTGTCACCTCAACCCAAATCATCACCGGCCCACCTTCGACGCAAACTTCTTTCTCTACGGCATGCATAGCTTCTGCTTCCGATGGAACATGCAGTGAATTTACGACGGAGACATTCACGACCACTATTCCCGGTGAGCCCTTTCCGCTGGTCAAAATTCGTATCACCGTGGCAGATCCCGCTAACAAAACACGTCTTGCTACGCAGGCGATGAAACAACGTCTACAACACTTCAGACTATTACTGCAGATGACATCATCACCGCTTCGGTTCCAGTGCAGACTCTTTACGCACCCTGCGACGATACGACCTCGCCCACTCGCTCCAGGACCACGACAACGACGACTCCTCGCGACTCGCCTACGCCAGATCGCAATCCTTCTACGCCAACGCCAACACCGACCCCTTCACCATCCCTTGGACAGCCTACAACGGTAACCCAGATCATTGTTGTCACCGCGCCCAATGGCCAGGTCACCACTTCGGCATCTTTGAGTACCCAAACGCCGACTCTATCCCCCTCGGATGTGAAACCTAAAAGCACAGCAAACGTGGGGATTATCGTAGGCGGTGTAATCGCGGGGATCTTCGGTGTGATCCTCCTTGGGGGCTTGATTTGGTACTTCCTGAAACGGAGACAAACCAACTGGGATGATATCTTTGACAAAGATGAAGGCTACGGGAACCAGTCACCTCGCAGGAAGAGCATGAACTTGCTCGAAAACGAACCGAAGCCGTACGAGGTAAGCGAAATACAACGGAAAGCGACGGGTGTTTCCAGGTTTACTAAAGATGGCTTTGCCCGCAGTACGGAGTTGTTGGTGCTCATGCGGCCCCCGGCCCTCCAAACTCCCCAGGATTCGGACCTGTGCACGGCCGTACACCCTCCATGGCGCCTTTACTCCTGCCAGGGGCAGGTTCTGAGGCGGAACACATGCGGGATGGGACGACATCTACCAGGTCGTCGGTGCGTTACTCGGCCTATCAATCATCCAACAATACGCTGTCGTCGTTCAGCTATCCACCTGCGCAATCCCCTCCGTTCTTGCAAACCAACTTCCCTAACCAGCGACCCCCTTCCGTATCGGCGTCTTCCCGCAATCCGTCACAGTCGTCTCGCCTTTCCTACCCGGCGTCATCCGAGCATCCTAGCACAGCAGGACTAAGCCAGGGCCATGGACGCTCCATTTCCGCGGGTCAGATCATCGCTCAGCCTCGTTCTCCCCCGCTCAGCGAAACCAGCAGCTCACAGTACAGCGAGCAGACTGTGACGACCGGACCCTCTTTCGCCGTTCAGCGAACAGGCAGGCCTCAATCGTTCAATGCGTCTGCGATGGTGGCATCGTCAGCTGCCCCTGCGGCCGCGGCGCCTGCTGGGCTGGGTGCACAAGGTCAGGGCGTTCCACCGCCGGCCTACGAACCGGGTCCAGTGTACAAGAGGACTTCCGAATCGATCGATGCTTACGTTCCTCCTTCGATGCAAGGGCAGAGATTGGCCTTAACAAACCCTGATGCAGCTGGTCCATCTCCTGCCAAACCTTTCCGTTAGACAAGGACATTCAAGGACATTCCATCAACTACACTCCCTTCTATTATACTCTAGTGCTTTCTTTGATTTTCCATGTATCCTTTTCGGTTGTTTCTTTCTTAGTCCATCACTCTCTGGGCGTTCACTCATTCTTTTCCTCCAAAAACTCACCACGGCCTGGCTGTTCGGCTCGGCATGCATTCCACGGACTGTTCACCCTGTAATACCGTTCGGCATTCTTTCCAAGCTCCCTTATCTCGAGTCGCTAGTGTACGGTAGCATTTAACCCATGACGATGATTACATATTATATGGAGACTTGGCGATCCCACGGACTCGAAGCCAAAAGTTCCTCAGAAAGGCGGTTCGGATTGACATGTATATGGAGGATAAGGTATGGTACAGATGCGAATAAAATAATGTGCAAGGTATATGGAAGAAATCCTCTATGGGAAATGCGTTTAATCAAGCCAAGCGTCCCAGAAGCCCTGGGTCCCATTGGTGGGCGCACCCTTAAGCCCGAGAAGCTTAGCTACCAGTCCGTATATCTCTACGTTTTGGAATCCTTCCATAACAAGCGGCGCACTCAGGTCAGCCGTAGCCGATTTTGACGCTTGTTTCACCTTTGTGGAGGTGGAGAAAGGTCCGTCTGCGACGAAGATTGCGTGCATCGCTGGTTCGTCTGGATCGTAACCGTGATTCTGATATCAAAGAGTCAGTTTAATCAAATCCAAGATGCAGGAGAGATTGACTTACGCCTCGAGGATCATAAACTCCTCCCATTTGCAACCAGGTGCTCCTCACGATGGGTCAAAGCCCAACCGACTCGCGGGACGGCATAGATAGGGGCGATACGGATGTTATCGGAGTAGTGATATCGCTCTGGCATGTGAACGATGTGTAATCCGTCTCCGAGGTTATCTGAGTATCTGATCGTTTCATCTTTATAGTAAGATTCAGTGACATAGACGTCGAATGCTCGCGGGTTCATTGAAGCCGCTCCCGCGTAAAGACGGCGAAGCATCTCCGTCGTGTTGGTGCCTTGCTTGAAGCGGAGCCCATATGATGGCCAGCCTAATGAGAGAGTCCAGTGAGTGTTCGAGTGACTGGAGTAACGAAAAGGACCCCACATACCGTCGTTGTGTTCGATGGCCTCCCAACCATCTTTACCCAGAACATCATCAACATAAACAAGTCGGGTATCGCTCGTATCAACCATTCCATGATCGGAGACGAAAATAACATCCACAATGTGCGTCAAATTGCGTTCCTTTAACGAATTGTGGATACGCCGAGAGAACTTGTCGACCGCCTTGAGAGCATCCTAACAGAGGAAGTGGCGGGCAAACAGATGAGCTGAGAAACCTGGGCTACGAAAGAGTGACACATACATCGACTTCTGGCGATGATGGTCCGAACTTATGTCCGACCTGGTCGACGCTGGGCTCATAGGCTATGCAAAGGTGAGGGATGAGCCGAAGATGTCTTTTATCCCTGCTATCGTTCGAAGCTCTTACCCGTGATCAGTTGAGGGCGGACTTCCATGGGCATATCAAGCCATTCAAAGATCTTGTCATGCTTCCAATCCAAAGCGACATGGTTTTCGAAAGGCACATAATATGTAGGGGATATCCCTTCACTTGTCACAGGAGGACCTGGCCTAAATCTCATAGGTAAATGAGGGCACCCGTACAGCTAGGACTAGGCTCCACGTACCACATGAGATTCGCAGTTTTCAGCCCGGCCTTCACGGCCGTCGCCCAAGCGGGTTCACCACCCCACCATGAAGCGTTCCAGCTGTGTGTGGGATCGGTGTAGCGGAAAGTATCCTCAGAAATGGGGTCGAAAAACGTCTGTGGAGGAGCACTTTTGAGACATCGGTTCAGCCCGTGAGACGAACAAACATACGTTGGCAACCAGACCATGAGATTCTGCATAGAGTCCCGTCATGAGGGACCAATGGTTTCTACGCAGAGTCGACGTTAGGATCTCCTGCACTATAACCGTAAGAGGGCACATACGGGAAAGTTAGGGATGGAAAGACGGGGCGAATGAATTTGGCGCGCAGTCCCTGCACAGAGATGTCGTGCAGGTGTGTAGTTAAATTACGCTCCACATACTCGGCTCTTAGATAAGAAAGGTATAATGAGCAAATCACGGATTTGGAGGATAGTACGTAAAACCTACCTTAGCCCATCAAGGGAGACCATAAGGACTGTTGGTTTAAACTCATGCGTACCGTTGGACAGCACACCTAGATTTTGAGCCCCGACGCTCCCCGAGGAAGGTGGGCCTTTTGACCACCAGGCACTGCCCCCAACAACAGAGAGAATAAGGAAGCTGAAGCCCAACGCTAAAAGCTTCCTTCTTCTAGAGACTCTGTTATGAGAATCCTCCTTTTCCTCCATGCCTTCCATTTCGGAAAGCAATGCCGCGGACTCTCCATGTTCGTCGTCATGATCCCCTCCTTTCTCCTGGTAGTCGTACCGGCTGTGGGGTTTTTCTTGAGGGTCGTGGTCGGTGTAAACTGGTAGATCAACTGGACGGGAAAGAGAGACAGGAGAGGACGGAGTTGTAAGCGAGATCTCTTCCTGGCTGAAGGAGCCCTTTTTCGCCAACGGTCGTGGCATGGTGGTAGAGGCTGTGGGATGACGAACAGAAGGTGAACATTTGGCGTCGTTTGTTCGGCATCTACTACCACTCTTGGGATCTCGACCAGCACGGTATTCGTAACCTGTAGTACGGTACGGGATTTAGCATTTTTCGGCCGGTACCGTCCAGATTAATACTTCCGTGGCTCTAGGGCGTTCTTATCCCTTTCTGATCGTCAAGGTACTCTTCGGACTGAAAGGTCCAAGTTCCTTTCCCTACTGCTTATATGCTCAATCTCCTGCGCTTGGTCAAGCGCCCCCTTCACTTCCTCCCCATTCCCCTTGCCCGTCTGATGACCACCAAGACTGCTGCAGAATGGACTACGGTGACCAACTCCTCGGGACTCCCCGTCTACGACACCTTCACGCAACCCATCGCCAAAAGTCTCCTCGACAATAGGGAGTATCGTTACATCCGACTTCCCAATCAGTTGGAGGCCCTGCTTGTCAGCGACTCTGAGACGGACAAGGCTGCTGCTGCCCTTGACGTTGGAGTAGGGCATTTGACGGATCCCGTGCGTCGTGTTTACGCTTGCGTATAACGCGTGTTGTGTCGCCCTAGACCTTGCCTTAACCATTCCTTTTGTTCATTTCAGGATGACATGCCTGGATGCGCGCATTTTTGCGAGCACTTGCTTTTTATGGTAGGAATGATGATATCTCAGATCATTCCTAATGCCGTATCCTGACGCCATTCTAAAGGGAACCGAGGAATTTCCTTCCGAGAATGAGTACTCCCAGGTTGGTTCCAGTCTTCGGTTTGGATCCGTCGCAGTCTAGAACCATTTTCTTTATAGTACATCTCATCTCATGGGGGCTCCACCAATGCGTTCACGAGCGCTTACAACACGAACTACTACTTCTCCGTCTCGCATACGTCCCTCCCTGGCGCTCTCGACCGTTTCTCTGCCTTCTTCAAACATCCGCTATTCAACCCATCATGCACCGCTCGGGAGCTGAAAGCCGTTGATTCTGAACACAAGAAGAATCTCCAGAACGATACGTGGCGCATGTTCCAACTCAGCAAGCTTCTGAGCAGATCCGACCACCAGTGGCGCAAGTTCGGAAGTGGAAACAAGGAGAGCTTGCTTTCCGTAGGAAAGGCCAAAATGAGAGAAGCCGCGCTTGAGAAGGCTCAAGAGCAAGCAACCTTGGCTGCGGGAAAAAGCAAGGCTAACGGTCTTCTTATGGAGGTGGACGCGAAAGGCTACTTAACACCGCCGATTCCTGGATCCGCTGCAATCTCACGCAGCGCTTCGCCCTCCTTGGAAGAGGAGGACGGAGGAGTCGCCGGACGAGAAACCCGCAGGCGCCTGGTCGAATGGTGGGAGAAACAGTACTGTGCCAGCCGAATGAGATTGGTTGTTTTAGGCAAAGGTAGGTGATCAAGAATTACGGTGTGCATGAAGCTAACCAATCTCATCAACAACAGAATCTCTCGAGGAGCTCACTGAGATGGCTGTCCGCTACTTTTCTGCTGTGCCAAATAGGTCTCTTGGTCCCGCTCCGCGGTTCGAAGAATCACCACTTGGGCCGGACCACAAAGGGGTAGGTTTTGTTCTGCTGCAAAAAAATACCAAAGTACCAATAGTTTGTGGCTCCAGATTGTGGCATACTCCAAAACCATCATGGACTTCAAGGCTTTAGAAGTAGTTTGGTGTGTTCCGTGGCAGCCACCTCTGTACAAAGTGAAGGTATGGGCACAGTGTAGTTTACGGGTGCTATGGTCGGTCTGATCGAAAGAAATCACCCAGCCTGTCAGCTTCATCTCTCATTTCCTCGGCCATGAGGGACCGGGTTCACTGCATTCGTACCTCAAAAACAAAGGATGGGTCACTTATCTCAGTGCCGGACCCTCATCCGGAGCACCAGGATTCGACTTCTTTAAGGTTACTATCGTCTTGACTAAGGAGGGCTTTGGTATGTTGAACAGAATTTTGGCGGCTTGAGCCTGGCTGACCCTCATTTTGGTATAATTAGAAAACCATGTGGAGGTTCTCAAGAGCGTTTATTCATACTTGTCTCTCCTCCGGGCAACCTCCTCGGAAGAACTACAGGCAACTCAAGACGAAATCATCAAGCTTTCGAATATCTTCTTCCGATACCGAGAAAAGTCATCCTCGCCGTCTAGCTATGTCTCTCGGTTTGCCGAACGGATTTCTCATCCCTATCCTAAGGAGAAAGTGCTGAGCGCATCGTCTGTGACGGAGGAATGTGACGAGGCACTGATTCGGGAGTACCTGGAAAAATACATCACCCCACGGCAGGGTCGGGCCATGATGATGGCTCGAGAGGGGTGGAGTGATGTCAAGGTCGTTGGAGAGGATCAACCATCGGACCGGGTTTGGTCGAAAGAACCCTGGTACGGAACCGAATACTTTGTCAAGCGAATTCCGGAGCAAATGCTGCAAGAGGTCAGTGTACAATTACAAGAGCGAGAACCTGGTTAACATGCTCATTTAGGCGGAGGGTCCAAACACAATCCCGGAGCTTACGATACCTAAGCGTAACATGTTTGTTCCTGACAATTTAGACGTTGAGAAGAAGGAAGTTGCGGAGGTGGGATCGCTTGAAATGTTGATAAGGTTACACAGTGTTGATCATTATCTCCCCAGCCTTTGAAGCGTCCTCTCAAGATCAGAGAAACGGCAAAGTCAACGCTCTGGTATAAGAAGGACGATCGCTTTTGGGTCCCGAAGGCAAATGTGGATCTTTTGATTGTCAGGTATGAACCAGACATATGCCCTTCAATTAACCCAACTTTATTGACCGTTCCCTTGCTGTGTAGCCCTCTTGTGACCATGACACCCAAGCACAACGTAGCGTCTAGGTTAGTAACCCACGCTCAGCTGAAAAAGCGTCAACCTAAACAGATGCCTATAGGCTCTACGTCGACCTCATCCGCGACTCCTTAACCGAGTTTGCATATGATGCCGATCTCGCCGGTCTTGCGTACGATGTTAATATCCACGCCGAGGGAATCTCAGTAGTGGTTAGCGGATATAACGAGAAGCTCGTCGTGCTACTTCAGGTTGTTTTGGACAAAGTCAAAGACCTCGACGTGAAGGAAGATCGCTTCAACGTTTTGAAGGAACAGGTGAGGAGGACGCAACTGAACTGCTATTGATACGCTCTCATCTAACCTCCGCTCCCTTCGAAGCTCCGACAAGAGTACGAGAACATGGCTATGGACCAACCCTATCATACGTCCGACTACTATGCGCGATATCTTCTGTCACCAAAAGCCTGGACACCAGCAGAGAAGCTCGCCGAACTTGATGGTGAGACCTTAGTCTTTGGGATACTATCGTTGATCTCTGACTCCGGACTTGTAGCCCTTAGATCCGAGGATGTGAGACTGCATATGCGAGAGTTCCTCTCCAGGACATACATCCAAGCGCTTGTGCATGGAAATCTGCAGAAAGATGTGAGTCAGCGATTACTGCTCCCCACCACCTTTAGATTTATGCTTTTCTTGTTTCTAGGAAGCGACCAAGATTGTCAAGCTCGCCGAAGACACCATTGGTTCTAGAGCTCTGACCTCGAGTGAATTGATTTCAGATCGGTCACTTCTCCTTCCCCAGTGTATGCACCGAAAGCACCCTATCCTCTGCTTACAGTCATTAACCTGAATTCGCATTCACAGCGAGCAACTACGTCCTCCAACTTGACGTCCCCAACAAGAACGACGTCAACTCGGCTCTCACGTACTATTTGGAAATCGGCGATATTGCAGACCCTCGCACCCGGTCCATCCTTGGCTTATTCGCTCACATCGCGAATGAGCCGGCCTTTAACCAACTTCGTACGGTGGAGCAATTGGGTTATATTGTCTCTTCGTCGAGTTGGGGTTCCACCGGGTCAATCGGCTGGCGTGTCGTTGTGCAGTCGGAGAAGGATCCAGTCTATCTTGAACATCGCGTAAACCGCTTCTTCACCGACACCTTAGGACCGCTACTGGAGAACATGTCCGAAGAGGAATTTGAGCAGAAGAGACGAAGCCTGATACAAAAGAAGCTGGAGAAGTTCAAGAATCTTGGCGATGAGACGAACAGCTTTTGGACACACATTACCTCGGGCTATCATGATTTCATGAGGCGTACGTCCTTCCTGCTGTATCACCCCTTTTTTTCGTATAAGACCTCACCGGCATTGGTTTTTCAGGCGCCGTTGATGCGGAAATCCTATCCAAGGTTACCAAGAAAGACGTTATCGACTTGTTCAAGCGAGCCATCCATCCAACATCGACAACCCGCGCCAAGATCTCCATCCAGCTGAAGTCACACATCGCACCAGCAACCACGTTCAGCAAAGAGGCTTCGCGACGGTTGATTGAGGCTCTCCGCCAAAAAGGTGTTCCGGTAGATGACAGTGCTCTCGAAGGTGATGAACCTTTGCTCTCGGACGTGAAGCAGTTCTGGACAGAGCAGTTCAAGTCAATCCCTGACTTCGAAGAGGCAACCGCCCGCGAGCTATTGGAGACCATTAGCACTCTTGCAAAGGAGCACCCAAGCGCTGACAGCACTCTTGAGAGCCTGGGTAGCTCCGTTATTCCGGTCCGGGATATGGCCATGTTCAAGGCTGGACTGGCCGTCTCAAAGGCCGCCACACCTGTAGAGATTTACAGCGACTTGGATGCTAAACTATGAACGCCCGTAACCTATATCTTATCCCAATAAACGAAAGGTCCGAACTTGCGTGTTGCAGCATGTATATTGCGATATATTGCGATATATAACCAGTGTGGATGAAAGCGTCTCAAACATGAGATCGATAGCATAGAGAATGAAATAATCCGAAACAGCAGGTATTAAGAAGCGTCTAATCGCGGATGATCGCGTGGTCGCCCTTGATGTTGATAAAGGAGTACTACGAGCGAACGGAAGATCAATAATTAGTGACTGGTGGTGGAGCTGCTGGGGTAGATTTCTTACCTCGCTCAGATCTGGTGCATGACCACGGTAGAGGTTGAGATAGACCAGGTTAGGTTCCGTCCAGAATGGTCGGAGACCTGCTTCCTCCAAATCCCGCCAGAAAGAAAGGACCTCGACAAATGATTTACTCCAAGCGTGGACTTCGAGCTGCAGTTGGCCGAATGGCAGAGGCTTGCCTTTGTAGGCTTTGATGAGGTCGGTGAGCAAAGAAAACTCGAAGCCTTCGATGTCAATCTTCAAAATGTCGATAAACTGATGGCCGTTCATCTGCATTAGAGTGGGTAAGGTGTAGAAAGGCGGGTTTGCTCCTGGTCCATGATCGTCCTTGCCACCCAGAGCATAAGGGTAGAAGTGACCTCGACTCTTGAGGTCTGGGAAGTTCTCGATTTCGGGGCCGAACTGAAGTTATTTTGAGAAAGAAGGCAGCGTGTGAGTGATGCTGTGAAAGTAGAAGTGACATGGCCTGCGGGAAAGGGTCGCCCGAGATCGCTCCTCCACTCACCTCTTTGACAGAGTAATCGTATCCCCAAATCTCGCACTTGGTGGATTGCAGGAGTTCAGCTTCGAAAGAGGACTCGCCGTTGATGCCTAATCGAGCGGATAAGCCGGTACATAAGGTTAGCGGCGCGAGTTTGAGGGCGAGAAGCGGCCAAGCGTGCGCGTACCGACGGAATAGATGACACATTTTCGCTGTTCAGCGACTTTTTCGAGACCGCAGACGTACTTGCCGCCATCGCCAAGTGTGCCCACTCGCTTGACTTTATGCGGGCAACGGAAGGCTGGAAGGAAGAAGTCCCCTGAAAATGCGTGCACCACGATGAGATTGAGGCTTAGTCGCGATGGTCAACGTTAACGCACAGAGAGTATACATGTGGAACTTGGCTGACAGTACGGGCCATCTGCGGTTCGAACGTTAGCTCAACGGGTTGTGGGTTAGCGCTATGAAGGGAGTTTGTGACGTACGCCTCGACTTTGGTAGGGTCCGTGCCCATTTCGCGGATCATAGCGTTCCGCCGACCTACGAAGATGTCGTAGTCGTGTTCTGCATCGGCAATCATTGCGCCGACTGAGCCGTGTGGCGCAACATCAAAGCCTGGTGGAGGACCGTGATGCGGTGGGCCCAAAAAGCCTGAACCAGGGAAGGCTTCTTGTCTGCTTGCCAACAGCAGTAACAGAGTGAGGAAGCCGATGCCACTTGCTATGGTGTATCTTGGATGGCGTTGAACGAGCGGTACGAGCATTGCTGAAGGCGGTCTGGGGGATGATGAAGGAGGAGAGGAGAGGGTCGAGAGATGTGGCAGGGTGAAACCAGTCCAAGCTGCGAGGTTCTCTTTTTGTAACTTCTCCGTGCCGCCCCAGGGTTACCATGCCGGCGTGCTTCCTCTTGGCTGAGACCAAGAGCCGCATTGAAGAAGCACATTAACGTCTTAGCAGAGTCGCTGCTGGCAAATACTCTACATAAATTAGCTTGCAGAACAAGATGACGGGATCCTGGTCAGAGTCGTCGCTCGTAAACCATGGCGGATAGGGGAAACCTAGACACTGCGTGAGCACTGGGCCTAAGGATAAGATACAGCACAATAGGCCTGCATGCATAGTAGAAATCGGGATGTCTTATTGTGAAAGAAACTACCGAATTCGAAGCTGGTCGATTTCCTTAATAGGATAACATGGAAGAGTATATTCAGGAATTTTAGGGTATAATCCTACAAGAAACTCACTACTTGATTGACCACGTGCTATCAGTGCGCAAAGTACGAGGTTTTCATATGTGTTGCGGATCTGGATTCAATTTACTCCCTAGGATCACGTGCGAGTGCGGGGCAGATGTTTTGAGTGTTTACAACAACCACCTTCAGCTCTGCCTTTCCCCTTACAAAGTCATGTACTACCCCGACGAAAACATCGACGTATTTCAGGAAGATTATGGAGCTCATGGGGATGTCTACGACGATGCCAACCTATACGGTGGCTTCGTTGGGAGTGACCCGTTCCTAGATGAACACCCAGGTCCGGTCTTGCAAACCAAGGGAAGCCGAGGACAGACATACTCAATAATTTAGCATGCAGGAGCCTCGTCGCCTTCTCCCAAGTTTAGTAATCAGTCATTTCGACAGAGGACGATGATAGAACCCCCAACAGCTGGGCGTGTCGGCTATCTACCTACTAACTACGGAAGGGCGAACCACCCATTGTCCACCTCGTCTTCCTGGCGGTCACAGCCCTATAGTGAGCACACCATATACCATTTGCAGTTATGCCCCTAATACTTTAACAGCAGGCCCTAAGCATCAGGCGAATGGCGCCGTGCAACGCCCCAGCCCACGGGCTCAGCCGCCTAGTTCGAGTCGGCCGCAATACTCACAAGCTTCGAGGAACGCGGGAGGCGTTCAACTTGTGCCGGTCTCCTCACTTCGTAAGTCACCTTCAAACAATCAACGTCAAGTATCTCACTGCATTCGTCTGACAGCGGACATGTATCGATCGGTCTTCAAGTTCGGGGTTTTCAACGCAATTCAAAGCCAGTGCTTCGACACGGTGAGCGTAACCCCCACCCTCGAGGCATGGAATGGTAGTGCTGGATTTTGCTTTCAACAAGGTTGTGAACACCAGCCAAAATATGGTGGGTTGGTTTACGGTCTTACGTCCTCGCTCCGGTTCTCATCAGTTTCTTCTCCAGGTCATCAGTGGTCGGTAACCATTAACGATCTCGTTCTCTTCTATGCTAATAACGGGGCGGCACAGCACCCACTGGAAGCGGCAAGACAGTTCTCTTCGAGCTTGCAATTGTTCGGGTCCTTCTCAGCGGAACGAACGATGCGAAGTGCGTCTATATGTCCCCCACAAAAGTAAGCTATAGCCCAAAGCTCCAGCACTTGGACGCTAGCGAGACCTAATAATCTCATTACAGGCTCTATGCTCCGAGAGATTTAACGATTGGACGAAGAAATTTGGGCCATTAGGCGTCAAGTGTAAGCACTTCCGGTTCCCATGTTCTTTCAGCGAGACAAACTCATCGCTCGTGTTCAAGGCTGTGAACTCACCGGAGATACCGTGGATACGTCCCGAAAGGCGTGGAAAGATGCGAAAGATGCGACTATCATGTGAGCTCGGGTGCATTTCCGTCTTTCAACCCTGTCGGATTAAATATCCTCAATCCCCCCCCCTCCAGAGTTACGACGGTATGATCGCGCCTCTCTTTTATTTTTATTAATCATGCATACCGACGTGACAATAGCCTGAGAAGTGGGACTCTCTCACTCGAAACTGGCGAGAACATCAAGATATTCTCGCAACGATGCAGCTTTTTCTAGTTGACGAGGTCAGTCCAGGGACTCCATAGATAAACAGATTATCGAAGTTTCGCAGTTTAACTCTGGCTTTTCCAGGTTCATATGCTAAACGAAACTCGTGGAAGCACTCTCGAAGTTTGCATCTCGCGTATGAAGACCAGGGGAACTGCCGTCCGGTTCATTCTTCTCTCAGCCACCGCACCCAACATCGAGGATATTGCTTCTTGGGTCGGACACCACTCTGATGGGAATATAAACATCTCACAAAGTCGGAGAGCTACAGTGTTCAAGGTATGTAACACATTTCATCTTGACGAACGTCGATCCTCTCAGACGCGGTGCCTTAGTTCGGAGAGGAGTATCGCCCATGTCGGATTACTCGTCACGTTTATTCATATGCTACAAAGAGCCAAAACGCATTTCAATTCTCCAAAATGCTCGATTTCAGGCTGTTCGACCTCCTTCAACGACATGCTTGTGGAAAACCCGTCTTGATTTTCTGTCCAACGCGGAAGGGTGAGCGGGATACGTTCGGATTCGGGCTCCTATCGCGGTGATATTGAAACTATCTGGCCCTTAGGCGTGTCTGGAACAGCGGAGCAACTCGCCAAAGAGTACAAGCAATGCGTAGAAGAGAAGCGAAAGCTTCCATGGACGCATTCTGGAAGGTGGTGCAAGCTGAAATCGTGTGTTGAGGCTGGCACTAATTATATCGTGCAGAGTGGATGGTCGTTTTAAAGATTCTCAGCTGAACGGTGCGATATACTACGTATATCCCGGTTAGATTTTATACTCACTTCGGCCTTCTTAGCCCTCCTCGGCTCGGGTGTCGGTGTTCACCACGCAGGGCTTAGCATAGAAGATAGAAAACTAACCGAAGAGCTTTACTTAACTGGGCAAATCCGTACACTGGTGGCTACATCGGTGAGCGAATTTTAAGTTAACATCTCGAGATGGCGAACATACACTGAACCGAATATCCTTTAGACCCTGGCAGTTGGTGTCAACCTGCGTAATATATGCCTTTTACTAAGGGCGCAATTAAGCGGAGCGCTTATGATCTCTCCCTAGCTGCACATACCGTCGTTATCAAAGGGACCCAAATGTGGTCAGGGACTCTCTGGACGGAATACTGCGATCTAGATATTATGCAGATGTTAGGGCGAGCGGTACGTGACGTCAGGCTACATTTCCCTTGTCCAGTTGATTGATTAAACTGGTCCAACAAGGGTCGACCTCAGTTCGGTAAGTACTGAGAAGCTAAGAGCCCCGCTCAGAATACAACTGCAACGAGCTCTTTCATCCCTAGATAAAGAAGGACTAGCGATTATCATGTGCTCCTCAGACAAAGAGCAGCACTATAGGGCTCTGACTTCGGGAACGACGATCATCGAGAGTTGTCTTCATCTCAACCTCACGGAACACCTGAACTCTGAAATCGGTCTCGGCACCATCACTAGTCTCGAAACCGCCAAGTCATGGCTTCACAACTCGTTTCTCTTCCAACGCCTCAAACGAAACCCTTCTCATTACGCGCTGGGTAAAGATCAAAACCAAACTTGGGAGCAACGGCTTGACGACCTTGTGGCGGAGTCAGTCAAGAGTCTCTGCGACATTGATCTTGTGATCTCTACGCGGGATCGCATGGGTCAAATCAGTGCCCTAGCGGCGACAGAGCTGGGCGAGATCATGAGTCGGGTGCGTTCAGGTCCCCATTCGCAGAGACGACAAGGAAGGCTGACGCATGTACGTCAAAGTATTACATACGCTATTCAACGGTCTGAGCACGACCCCGTCCCAGAATGGCTGTTGGACTGAAAGGCTTGCCTTAGATGCGTCTGATTCTTCAGCTTTCCGAAAAGGTCACCATGCGTGACCTGGTGAGGAATGAAGGATGGTGTAACCTCTGTATTCTGACGCTTTTGGGTTGATAGCTCGAAACGATCACTCAAGCAGACGAGTGGGTGGTACTTGCTTATGTCTATGTCGCCCCAAATAGCCCTGACAGTCTTGGTCGAGCAGATTTAGCGATATTCGACTTCGTGGAAGTGACAAGCAGGCAAGCTTTCGAATATTCTTCGACAAGCCATCGTTCAACCTCGGCTTTTCAGGTTTACAACGCGTTGAAGGATCACAATGACATAAGAATGACCGTCAAGAAGATCGAGAAGCCGAGCGATAAAATTATGGTGCTGATTCAGGTAAAGTTGTCCGCGGCGCGAGTTGGGCTGTCTCTCACGACAATCATACAGGCCGTGCTGGGAGGTATCTCGCTCAATGCCAAAGAATACAAGACTGCCGAATCACAACCCGCATTGGAAGCATTGGGTGTGCTAAAGCACGCTGTCCGGATAGCACGCGGCAAGTATTTGAGTCTCGTCTCACTCCACCTCTTGTTTGCTAAGGTTGTCGTATAGCTATCGTTGACACGGCCATAGTCAGACGCAGCGCTTCCCAAGTCAAGTTCGGCCTGGAACTGTTAGCGCTGCGCTCATGTCTTGCTGGGTGTGTGACTCACCTGGCAATTATGTTAGTGTCCGGAGTCTTTCAGCCAAGGCCTGGGACGACCGCCCCATAGTGCTACGGCAAATCCCCCAAATTGGCGAGAAGTCGTAAGTTTGCTCCGTGATTGTTACATTCTCGACCCTAACGCTAGAACGTATACAGGCTCAAAGTACGAGCGATATGTTCCCCTCTCACGGCGGTCCTCACTCTAGTGTTTGTTAGGTCCTTGCTTCTGCAGGGATAGGGACCATGGCGGCTCTTCGAGTTCAAGAACCCCATCGCTTGGAATTAGTGAGCGGTGCTCTATACTTCGGCCTCCTGGCGGGCTCATTTCGCATGCACAGCTGTTAAACCGCAAGCCTCCTTTCGGTCGTGACATCTTGGAGGAAGTTTCGGCTTTACCGAAGTATCGAGTCGTGATAAAGGAGGAGTCCTTGACCCACTCTGAAGGAACGGAGCCGGTCATCGCCTCGCTGGCCATCGAAGTTGGCCTGGATGCTCCGTTAACGACTCCCAAGGGGAAGAAGGCCCAGAATGCCGGGTTTGCTTGCATTCTCACCGTTACGTCGGATATGGAGTTCATCGACTTCAGACGAGTCGCGTAAGTCATCGTTCCGCCGATCCGCGCCGCGCGTTACTTCACCCAAGCCTCTCGTCACAGCGTTAGAGTCCTTCAACAGCCGAGATCGTTCACAGTTGTTGCTCGTCTCGAGAAGCCAAGCCAAGCCATAGATGTCATAGTTAGCTCAGTAAGTGGATAGGTTAGGGGCAGACTCGATACCACGAAATTCACTCCAACAAAATCTGGACTCTAGGAACAAAATGCTGGGCTTACAGTCGTGAAACAGTACAAGCCAGCCATTTCTCCGAAGAGCTATCCGACGATGAAGACGCGTCCCAAGACCGAATTGGTAAGAGGGTTGGCCAAACCCTCGAAGCGGGTTAATAATCTTGTCCTGTTTACAGGAGGCGGAGCTGGAGGGTCTTCGGGATATCGATCCATCCGTCTGGACGGTCACGGATGAGGAGATAATGGACCTCACCACTGGTGAGCTGAATGCGGTGACAGTAGTTTCCGAGGCCTTCACGGATGTACAGATACCCAAGAAGACGTCGCACCACCCGTTCAGACGCAAAGCAGCATTGTCGAAGCCACGCAACTTTCGAACGGTCGTTTCGCGTACGAGTATTCAATAAAGGTGATCTCAGCATTCTTCGTTCATCGCTGACCATGTCACCCTGAAGTTGTAGCCATGCGTGTAAGGACAAACAAAACTGTCGACATCTTTGGTAGGTCTCGAGTTGTTGAACTAAAGTCAAGTTCGAATTGAGCATCTGCACATTTCTAGCTGCCGTGAAGGAGTGGTCAAAGCTCCGAAGACCTCCAGAGCCGCGACACAAGCTAGGTCGGCTAACATACCACAGGAGCACGCTGCGACGCCGTCGTCCACTAAGAAGACAAGCGTCGCTCTAACCACTTCGAATAAACCGAAGGCTCGAGCTGATGTCGTGGAAAAGGTCATGAAGGATCTGGACAAACTTCAAGGCTCTTCAAACGTAGGTTTGACAATGCCTAACGGCGGGCGAATTTCTTTGAGCAGCCGCTCGAACGAGAAGAAAGGGACCGCCACCCAGCCACCATGGATCAACGACGCTGGATTCTCACCGAAATACTCCGCCCTGGAGTCTCCAAAACGGATGGTTCATGGCGACGAAGACGACGACGACGAACTTCCTGATCTCGCCGACATGGCTCCTCCTGCGGCCAAACGGGAGAAGGCAGCGCCGTCATCCGCGTCTACTGACTATAGTGATGAAATTTTTAACGAGCTACTCGCCAATGCTGACTTGGAGAGTTTGACGCGACCTCCAGAGCGCACGAAACTCAGGGTTCAGAGCCAACGGAAGAGAGCTCCGAGTGCAGATGACGAGATCGTTTTAATCGGCGACAGCGAAACACAATCTCCTCCTACCAAGAAAGCGCGTCTGACTAAAGGTGTAATGCCTATTGCATCTTCATCCCGAACTCCCTTTAGTGCGCGCAACGGACGGACTGTTCTTCCTTCCCTGCTATCTTCCAACCAGACCGGGAGTACATTGGCCACCTCACAAGCCTCTGAAGTACCACCTAGACGTCCCCTATTTCTCCCTTCTTCGCCCAGCCCGAACGGCCCTCAAGACAATTCTGCCCCTATGCTGACAGACCCGGACATGGTCGATCCGCTCCCTGAGCCGTTTGAGAACCTTCCTGGGCTCACGGGACTCGGCGAGTTTGGATTTGACGAGGAGCTCTTTGAGATGGAAGATGATCCTCTTGCTGGTGACGCTTCGGTGGGGGACAGAGACGGAGATACGAAAGGCGGATATCGTATGGATACGAATGCTCTTAGGACCTCGCACGAATCGCGTCAAGGAGCTTCTACCGCTCGCCCTTCCGCACAGGAGCCAGACTTCCTATCCCTTGGTGGTTGGGGTCGAGAACATGCTAGACCCCCTTCGTTTTCGTCCAAGACCGAAACCAGATCAACGAACTCACCGAGGAGCAGCGCGTTACAATACAAAGAACAGCTGCACCCGAAAACAATTACGTCCACCATATCAACGCATGGAAGCAGCAAAGAGCCGGAGGTCGCGAAACCAGGCAATGTAACGGCTCGGGAAGATGATGCCACGGGAAAGGAGATTGCTTCTAGTGTGGAGCGAACTGGATACGACATGATGGACGACTTCTTGGACTGGATGTGCAACTCTGGGGAAGTGGAGATCGTGGACTAAAGGTGTTTAGAACTCCGCATTTCCCGTCCGAGCGGGAGACTCTGATCGGGATGAATGCTCCGGAGGGACCAGACCCACGATAGCATACCGTGTTACTAAGAGCTCAATACATATTGTTAACCGCTAGAGAGAGATGCAGCGATTATTGTTCCGTCAGCTGACAATTTCATCCCCTCGGTGGTCCTGCCTCTTTGCCTCGTAAGTATCGTTCCGAACGCGCTTGATGGAAGTTTCCGAGAGGCCTGACCTGTTAGAGGAGGGGCCTAACTTTGGATCGTGCCGTGCAAAAATGATGGGCAGTGCATATCTTCTTGTCAGAGGTGCTCTGTTATGATTGTCGGGGTCCGAAACTTGAGGGCACGCGCAACTGCTCGGAAATGGATGCCCAGTCTTCCCCCTCGTTAAAGTCACAAGCCACGAAAAAAGCGTTTGCGGTTTCAAACCTTTACTGATCGTACGTTACGGTATGTAACTTTCCTCTCGCTTGGTCGGAGAGTCCCCCACTCAGCTTCGAATAAACTAAGTTTTTGCATGCTTTCAAAGTTACGTTCTAGAGTGTCTGACAAGATAGAGCTGACGTGCTCAGCTTCTTGTGGCTTTCGTGTTATGTCCAAATGTAGTTAGCTGAGACAGGTACATTAGTGCATGCAGTACCTCAAAGGTTGCAAGAGATTTGCATGAAAAGACCCTTTTGCTGTGCTCCATGCCACGATGCAGGGGCAGCAACTCAGGGTAGATGCGTGCCTCGCCGGTCAGGGGGTTAAAGCACTAGGGGCTTAGTGTTCGCTAGACAACACTCGATGTAAAGCCGAGCGCCTTTTCGGCGGCATTCGTGTCATCCATGGTTGGTCGATGGCTGGCTATCCGCATGCACGAGTGGGCGACCAAGGAGCCAATGGCAGCGGCTGTGAGAACTTCGCGTGGGATGTCGATTGGCTTCTTGTTATCATGAAGCAGCCCTCGCACTGGAGAAAGCCGAAAAACGGCACATTAAGCGGCACGTTACTTCGCTCTTGGAATACCGAGCTAATGCAGAAGGAGGAAGAGTGTGTACTAATAGCGGACAACCACACGTGTCGGTATTGCGAGTCAGCATTACTTTTTTTTGCTACAATTTCAACATTATTGATAACGTTGTCGTTGATCATGCTGTTCGTTCGACGAGCGCGGACAATGCAGCTTCGACATTCCCGTCATGTGCGGCAAGGATTTTCTCCGCTCTGGCGCGGGGAATTTCAAACTCGTCAACCTTTGTGGCGTTATGGCGTTTGAGGCGCAGCCGTGGGCGACGGCGGCGTTGGCGGCGCAAGCGAAGTTGATATAGTAAACAGACGTAACATGAGGTTGTTGAGCAAAAGGGAGAGTACGTCGAATGCTGTGCTTGAGCTCACGATTATGTCGACGTCCTCTTTCTTGCATTTGACGACGTCCTTTGTCGGCTGTGGCTTGTTGGCGAGGACAGCTGTCAACGCTTGTTCGAGTTTTCCCTTGCTATAGCTCAACCCATCTTGAAACTAATACAACCCCCAACCGTTGTCCGGACGTGCCGTAGCCGATCCCGTTTCGTGGGTGTGTGCGACGGTCCGAACAGAATCCATTGCAAGGATCCAGGAAAATAGCCGGAAAGTCCCGTCAGAGTGCATGAAAATAGATAGTCCGAATGGTATGAACGCTCCCACGCCTTTGTGAGGCAAAGCAGAGACACTATGAACTGACTGACTTGGGCAATGACTTCCGGCTCTGGTCGTCCGTTGACGCGTCCTGCCATCGCTTGGGGAGGGGGGGTAGTAGTCTGGTGATTGAGGGGTGGAGGCTTGTGTTGTGTGTGACTGGGAGAAAAGCGGGAGGTTTACGAGAAGGAGCGACGTCAGATCTGCATCTTGTTTGTGTTTCGGGATCAGCGCGCGGCGCCTCCTTCGGGTCCTTCAAAAACCAGAACCCGCCTCTCACACTTTCAGCTCTTCCGTCTCCCTTCACCCCTCCCTCCCCCCCTTGCCTCTCTGCCTCTCTCCGTGCTTTCCCCCTTTAGATGTCCTGGATTCAGGTCCAGGTGCAGTCGTAAAAAGGCGCACAAGAGGAGACACCCAGGAAATCGCTCACACGCGTCCCTCAACTTACGACGACGCGCCCCTTGTTCCTAGAGGCCTCTCAAAACTAAGGACCGACGTGCGCTACCGCGGTTTCGTTCGTCCTCTTCCCCCCCCTCCCCTCTCAATGTCAACAACATATGTACTCTTACCATCTCCATCACCGACCGGCAACAATGATAACGGCCCAGATGCTTCCTCGGATGCGTTCACCGATGACGTTCCAAGAACTACCGTCACAATCACTTCCTTTTACACAGCAGAGAGCACTTCGGCAACTTCCTCGTCCGGAAGCAATGCCAACTCATCCACTTCACCGGGTTCTCGGAAATTTGCCGCTCTGGCCGTAGGAGGTGCTTTGGGCGGCTTCGCTCTGACCTGCCTTATTGGCTGGGCTATGATATGGTGGTGGAGGAAACGATGGCTAGCTCGCAGAACGGCAGGAATAGACGGAGAAGGAGGATCTGCACCTGTACTAGGCATCGGTGCCCTTCGAACTGATGCCGAGAACTTTCCTGGCTGGAGGAGGACTGTCGCTAGTCGGCTGCAGGAGACAGACCGCCGGAGCCAGACCACCGCCACGGTAAGCGATTGTTCCCTTCCTCCCCCCCATCGGATTTACTTAATTTCGGATTGTTCTTAGGATGTTAACGAAAGGAGGTCCAGCTCATTCGCTCCTCCGTCGTTGGGTGGGCATCTCCTCACTCACATGGAGGAGGCTCGCCCGAATTTCGTGACGCGACCGCCCGGTGCCAGAGCCCCCGTCTTACCGTTACCCCTCAGCGCCTCATCCGACCTCACACGAGAATGCACGAGAGCTTTCTCTCGAGTTGGGCGAAGTCGGGGTTCTGTCTCTTCGAAATCGTCGTCTTCCGTGGGCGGGGTGGACAAGTCCCCCAGATCACCTCCGCTAGGCACTTCCAGTCTCGCTTTCCTGCAGGAACAGCGGTCCGAGGAGGACGGTAGTGGCACCCACGGCCACACTGCTGTCGCCGAGGGTGCTGGAGCTCCAGGTTTAACAAATGCCAGCGTACAAAAAGTGAACGACCTCGCGTCACAGGACTCCCATTCATCCTCCCAATTCTACTCCCCGTCTGCAGCTACGCACCCCCCGCCCGCAACATACCACGCCGGCCAACCCCACTTTTACCATCCCGGAAATCCTGTTCTACCCCCCGGACCCGCACGAACCCCTTCACCGACCCAACACCGGCGAAATAGCGCCAGCTCGCAAGCATCTGCTGGGGGCTTCGGCGCCTCGTCACCTTCATCATGGCATGGACATACCTCTACACCGCAACGGCACGGTCACGCGAGCTGGCATGGACCGTCATTGGCTACGATGCATTGGTCAGGGCATTTACCGCATTTCGGACGCGGTGATGGTGGTGCAGCCGCGGGTTCGAGCGCAGCTGGGGCTGGTGGACCTCCATCAAGTTGGTTCCATCCCTCTCACCATCACGCTCGTTCGTTCTCTGGCTCGGGTCTTTCCGTACCCTCAAGTCAGCGACCGCTGTTGTCTAACCATACAAGTAACGGGACTGGGAGCAGTGGATCAGCTCCAGTGCCCCCACCGAATGCATGGACGCCCCCACAACCCAAATTCTTCTTCCAACCCCCCTCAGCCGCTGGAAGTCGAGCACCCAGCCCTCCACCGAGCCCTCCGCCAAGCCCGTTGGATCCTCCACCGCCAGGTCGGAGGTTGACCGTGACGAACCCGGATTTGAACAGCTCTCCTGCAACGTCAAGTGTGAATCTTCCTGAGGATGAGAAATCTCCCACCAAACCCGCCGGAAGCGCAACTCTGGGCAAATCTCCCTTATCACAATAATTCGCCTGCAACCCCCGCTTCTCTGCTTCTTCTGCCTTCGTTCCGACCCTCATGCTCATACCATGTTTTTTCGACTTTCTTCTTCCCCGTCTTCACGAACTTTATGATACCCTCAACTTATCCATTTCTTCTCGTCGCTTTCTTTTTTCACGCCGCTACTTTACGATTCTTTGTTGACAATTCTGAGTTTTGTCGTTTTCTTTCATCACTGCATTCGTCATTCTTCTTCGAACAATCTGTAGTTTATTCAATCCTCCTATTCTCCCTTGACGGATTTTACTATGTCTCAATATCTTCTTTTCTTCGGCCTTCTGGTCTCGTGTCCCCATCTTCTCGCCAGCGTTCATGACCTCATATCTCACCCCTTCACTTTCTGGATCGCATTACAACGCCCTCGTACCCCCGGCCCCATTTTACTCCGTCACATCTGTCGTCGTTTTCTTCGTTCTTGTTCAGAACTCAGTAATGCTATCCGGATCCGAAACTTGCTTGCTATCGCTTTGGTTCTGCGCGCTTTCTCGGGTAAAAAGGCCACGACCCTCGAGCTCGGGTTCTATCTTGCTCCAACTTCTGCAAACATGTGGACGAGGCTGCGGACTTGGAGACGAGGGTTCCACAGAAGTCGTGGAGCGACCCTCAAGCGGACTAGTGCCAAGGAGGAAAGCAACGGAACGGTAAAACAGTTGACGCAACACAACACCTGATCATGAGCCGGCGGCGGGACCTAAAACGGACTAGCTGTGGCGAGCCCCGCACACCTGCTTGGTGTTAGGACGCGGAAGGATTGAATTATTAGGCTCTTGAACTAACTCAAGAGGCGTGTCTAGGAACCCATTCGATCGGTATCCAGGTAGAGTGAATTTTGGGAGGCGTATTGAAGCAGTTTCTATTGCCGTCATGGGGTGAGATGTCACACTGAGGTGGAACGGGGCATCGAACCAATAATATCCAATACCAGGAGATAAAGGCAGAGAACAACAACACAAGGTAAATAGTGAACTGGGTACGCGGAAGCAAAGGGTCCGATGCGACGTTCAACCCGAAACAGTACAAGTCCAACAAAGATATAGAGTAGGGGGTGATTAAGGGAAATAGAGAGGTGGAAGAGAAGATGCTACACATCATCGTACATCGCAGGAGTCCGATAGCCCGAGCCGGGGAGAGGTGTCGAAAGTCCACTCACGTTCCGAGGCGTAGCGAACGTCCTAGCCAAATTGATCTGCGACGAGTTTCGCGACGAGGAAATTAAAGCAAGCCCATTCGGGTTCAGACCGTTCGGTGGCGTTGGGACGCTTTCACCTCGCTCATCACTTGACAGCCGCGGTGCGCCACCATTCACCTGCGGTATTGACAATGACACGTTTGCCCAAGACGGCGAAGCTGGTGTAGGCATCGAATACGAGTGTTTGGGACGTGGTCGGGAGGCCGGGTTTGAATATGACGAGCCGTTTGGTGAAACCCGGCGAGACGTCGACAGGAACGGGATGCGGTTGATAGTCGACACGACAGCTGATATGACCGAAGACCCGATGGCTGATGGATGAGAATAAGGTTGAGTGGATGCAGAAAATGGACCAGGAGTCTCTGGCCGGGATGTCGGTGATGAGCTTCCACTACTTGATCCTGCCGTAATCCCGTCTTCGTCAACAAATGTATCCACCTTGTCCTTTCTCCCGGTTGTCGCTCTCCTCCACCTCCTAAACGAGTTTTTGAACCGGTTCCGCATTCTCGTTGATAGGCTGTAAAGCACTACGAGAACGAGAACGTAGAACAGCAACAGGACAGGAGAGAAACCTAGCGCTTCTCTCCTTAGCGGGGATGGTAGACTTCCCTCAATAGTGTCGAAGCTGATCCCGAATATTGGTTTGCTTCCTGTATTTTCGATATTTGGTTTGGGTCCCATGGGATCGGCGAGTGGTTTTGCCTTTTTGGAAGTTGCCGGCACGCCCTTGGACGCTTCCAAAACCATCTTTCCCAGAGTCCAACTGACGGCGGTACCTTTGATGGTATCGACGCTTTGGAATATGGGATTGGATATTTTGCCCTTATCTAGACCTAGGTCCTCGGCTTTATGTTCATCCACATGGGGTGTATCCTTGATGTGGGCGTCAGCCTCCAACCAGCCTTTCGCTGTTCGAGGAACCCCAACTCCGTCCCCGAGGACGTTGACTATCCAAGCGGCCTTGAAGCACTGCATCTCCAATCTCGACTTGTCGATGCGATGTCCCCAGGTTATGGAGGCGTCGGGGCTTGCGGCCTCATGATGCTTTTTCAGAATGGCCTCCCAATCCTTTCCGCAAAACTCCTC
Organism: Tulasnella sp. 417; assembly: GCA_019633465.1. Classification (NCBI taxonomy): domain Eukaryota; kingdom Fungi; phylum Basidiomycota; class Agaricomycetes; order Cantharellales; family Tulasnellaceae; genus Tulasnella; species Tulasnella sp. 417. The sequence goes on from WSTY01000005.1 coordinate 67,739, forward strand.
GGCTGCTTTCTCGTACTTTTCGAAGTCGAAAGCACCTCCAAGTCCGAATACGTGTTGTGAAGAATACCAATATTCGGAAATGCCGATGAAGCGGTGGTGTTTGAAATCGATTGGAGGGACGTGGACGCCTCCAAAGAGACAAGGTGCTTGGTCGCAGGTAGCGGTTTTATTGAGGAGCGGGATGGTTCGTGATAGACATTGGGAGAATGAGCCGGTTCCAATGAGTTTTACGGGTGTCGTTTCGGAGTGCATGTCAAGGTGAGTGTCGTGGTGTTCGAGGTTCTTCGGCAAGCATGGATCTTTAATATCGATAGAGGAGACCGTGGTCGATCCAGCATGCTTTGCATGGTGGGCCGCAACCCCCGAATGGTCGTCTGATCCTCCTGCTAGTCGTAAGTGGTGTTGTCGCTCCCATTCTCCAATAGCCTCCTTGATGTATCGTTGTCGGGCTTGGTTTGTTCCGAATCCGAGCCATGTCGTTACAAAGACTTGGTGCCGTATTTCTTCTCCGTTAAGCAAGCGAAGGTGGACGTCGGCTAAGTTTTCCTTGGGTGTCTGCACCGTTCCGTCCTCGTCGAAGATTGGTTCGAACGCTATTTGGGTGGAGGCTCCCCCCATGTCCAAGAAGCCGAAAGTGGTTGGCTTATTATGGTCCTTGTGTGAGAGAGGAAAGCCGTTCATGAGATAGTTGACCGCAATCCACCCAAAGAGACCTTCTTCCTCTCCAGAAATTATACGAATGCTGCGTCCGCATCGTTCTAACCCAGGTCGAGAGGCGCCCGCCTTCAGATTAGCGTTCACGTCCAGCGCGAACCGGGAGTGGAGATAGATGTAGTCGCATGCCGCTGTAAGGACTGCGTTCTGCTGTTCCTCGGGGAGAAGTCGCATACCCGCGGTAGCAAGAAGGAATATCGGAGTAGACTTGTGCAGCGAGGGTGGGATCTGGTCCTTGGCATGGCTGATAAGTGGTTCGAGGTACTTGGCAACTCCGTCCGGGTTTGGGCCGAATGTCGAGATACCTGGGAAGTTGACGCACCGAGTGGGACGTCGTCGGAGACAAACGTGTCGGTGTCATGCCTGCCACTCCATCATTGACACGACGCACCTGGTTCAGCTTTGATCTGCCAGTCCTCCGCTCCTAGAGTGCCTTTCTCGACTGTTGGTAAAGCATGAAGGGCCTTGGGTGAAGCGTTTGCGCGGACTGCACGGGCGTCTCTCCACGAGTAGATTTGGAGCCTTGATCCAGAGGAACCAGCGTCGATAACAATACCGAACTTTCTAGATGCAAGCCATGGATCCGATAGCGTTGGAGGTGGCATGAGAGAACGAAGAAAGAGTTAAGTTAGGAAGAAAAAGACGAAAGCGAGACTGAGAGGCTTGGCTTGGGCATCCGACAGGTGGTCGGTTGGGGAGAGAATGTTGCGCATTCCCACGTCAACGGAGATCTCCAGCACAGTCACCGCTATTAGTGGCTCAGCCCCTCTCGTTCCGGATAGGTGCCATGCAGTGCTTCCTTGATTATGGGTACAACATTAAGAATGAACTGTGTATAGTCACTATGTTAGCAGAAATGGATCCAAGGATCCGGAAGGACGATTGATGTGCCAATTACAAGATCATCGCCCCACACCAGTGCAGAAACGTTACAGCGACACTCAAAAAGGGAGGGTGCGATGAGGAGCTGAGAAGCTATTATATAGATAGATATCTGCGCTAAAAAGACGAATCGTGCATTAAGGTAGAGATATGTATGGATCACCGACCATGTGTCGATCAAAATCATTCCGGCGACAGGAAAGGGCAGCACATCCAAGGGCTGTTCTAGACCTGCCTTGACGCTCTAACGAGGACGCAAGATTATGTCCAGGCGAGCAACACGGGTATTAGACAGGTCGTCGTTATTAAAGGTTAACAAAATTTCCCAACAGTAGATGCTTATCAAAGCCACCGGCACTTCACACGGCGGAAGTGTTGCGGAATCCTGTTCGAACAAACCACCACACACTCAATCGACGCCCCCATCTGGCTATGCAGCAAGAAATACCAGACCAAGAACTCCAACAGGTCTCAGACCATAACATGCAAGATGATGGAGATGTAAATTACTATCAGGAAGGGGGAGAGTACGAAAATACAGAAGAGCTGTCTCTTGAGATGTTGAAAGACTCGCCGCCTGGCCAAAAGCCGATGTACCCCTTTTCTACACTCATCAGGTTGGTTGAGATATGTTCTAATCGATCTATTTACTGAAATCTTACTCGCCACAAAGATGCGCGATTAAAGGATCGCCCACCGGAAAGCTTCTATTGGAAGACATCTATTACTGCCTTGAAGTGAGTCTGGAGTGTTGGTCATCGAGCGGAACGGCGATGAACCCTCGGAACTGGCTCCCTGTTGCAGAAACGCTTCGAGTACTTCCGCAACGTCCCTCCTGGGTGGAAGGTGAGCAAATACACGACACCTACCTTGTGTACGCGTTGCTTGTACTTATACACTGGTATTTGATACTATTTACCGACCAAACCCGACCATTCCTTCCTGGACTACCGACCCCCGACGATACAGAACACAATTCGTCATACCCTTTCCCTCCATCCATCATTCGAGAAGGTTCCTCGGCCACTCACTGACCGCGGAAAGGGCTGCTACTGGACCATCAATGAAGTTGTAGACCCTCGGATCGGGGTTCAGCGAGTCAGGAAAAAGAAAAATGGAGTCGTCACTCCCGGCCGTAAACCTGGGAGAGGACGCCCAACCGTGTCAGTCCCGGGACCGAGTGGAGCTGGCCCCGTTCCACCAGACCAACAAGCTTGGTTTGATCCAGCAACTGGCTTACCGCGCCCACCAGCTGTTCCTATACCCTTCTACACTGGGTGAGTTGGCCCGCACATACCCCCCCCCGGGTCCTCTGTCACCCCGCTCATACCCGTTTATTTAGATTTGATCCTCAAGGAAACCCTTATCCGATCCAAGTCCCTCCTCAGTACCAGCTCTTCTTAGCTGAGGACGCATACGAACCCGAGTTTGGGTCTGATGGGCAACCTGATTGGCATGCCATTTGGAAAAACGAGCTTCGTCGTCTTCGCCATGCTACCATCGAACAAATGCGTGCTGGGGCGCCTGCAGACTGGTACAAACATATGGTCGAGACAGTCCGCAGTGCTTTTATGCTTCCCGTCGCTCCAGATGGTACTGCACCTCCACCGCCAGGAGAAGGTCCCAATGAGCCCGTAGATGGAGTTGGTATGGTTGATCCAGGAGTTGTGGATCCTAGCATGGAGGGACAAGCAGCTGTGCAGGTTGATCAGAGCCATGAATAATGTAGAATACGACAGCGTAAACGACAATGTGCTACTGTAGGTTATCCTGTACTATGCATCCTTCTCTTTGGACCCCTCGCCGTTGGACTCCTCTTTGGACACCTCCTCTTTAGACTCCTCAGCGTTCTCCTTGGGCTTTGCCGTTCCGCGCATGATCTTGGCCAGCTCCCTGAGCTGGGCGCTGGTTTCTCTGACAGCGACCCGCTTTGGCTTGGCTCCCGGCTTCCCAAAGGTCGTTGGGGTTAACGCAGATGCTGAATAGAAGGGGACCTGGGGAGTCCAAGCAACGTACTCCGGTGTGCCAGGAGTATGTGGGTTGAAAGTGCGACCGTGAATGGCCGAGGAGGGCAGATGGAATTCGCTTGCCTTGACCAGGATTCGGCCTCCGCCCAAGCCACTATGCTTGCCAACGACATGCGGTGCGGTAGAGACAGCGACGCTATCAATCGTAGCTTGAATCTCACCCGCCGTGACGTCTTGCTGGCCACGAGACACCGCATCCAGCCGGAGGTTCTCCTTCGATGTGTCCAATTTCTTGACCTCGGCCAACGTGCCCGCCACTGCGATCGACACTGGGCTTTGTTGTGCTGAGGCAAATATTTTGCGAGGCTCGGTTGGGTTGCGAACCACGACAACGCGAGCTGGGAGCGTAGGATTAAGGAACGCTCGTTGAAGTTTGTTCTCGTGCGTATAAGAGAGACCGGCGTTGGGATGGGGTGAAGGCACGATTGAAGTGGAGGGTTTGTCGGCATCTTCCTTATGAGGATAAACTTTCTCGTTGGCGTCGTGTTGAAGGAAGGCGCGATAATCCGTGAGGTTGGGTGCTCGGGACTCTTTGAGCAGGTTGACAGGTTCAGGCGGCGAAGGAGGTTTGATGTCTGGTGAGCGCTGTTCGTAATAGTCCCAAGCTGCTTCCATTTCCTCGTTATAGGCAGTTTGCCGTTGATCTTGGAGGAATTGCCTGAATGATCCTCGCCTGCGGCGTAATTTGCTGAGGTATTTGTCGAACTCGGGGCGGCTCATCCTCTTCCAATTTGGTAGCATCGCCGGCGTCTCCTCCTGCAGCTTCTTCTGGCTCCAAGGTTGATCGAAGGACGAGTCCAAGTGCCATTCCGCCATGACCCGACCGCGGGCGCCCCAAGCAGAACGGAATGCAGGTTCAGCTCCTGCGCCGCTCTCGTCGAACCTCCTTATCCAACGGCCTTGGTTTTGGGCTGTTGACCATTGGGTCTGGCCTAGCGAGTCGTCTACGGCCTTGACCACGACATAGGGCTTTTTGTTGCGAGCGGACGGCGGGCAGGGACGCTTGAGGCCAAAATCGCCACGATGCGCATATCCTCCATAGGTCGTATAAATTTGAGAGATGGCGGGGTCGAAGGAAGCGAATTTGGACCGCTTGAGCAGCTGAGCGAACTGTGAAGGACCCGCTGTTGCAGAGGTCATGCTGGAGGCGGTATTTGGTAGCAAAATTCGGGAACGCGTAGAGCTGAACCGTGTGATAGACAGGGTCCCTGGGCCTCAAGAGAAATTTGAGCCAGGACTGGTCAACTTCTTTACACCAACGCATCGAATCATCGTCCTTTCGCGCCATACCGGTTTCTTGACGATGGGACGGTCCTAGACAATGCGTTAGAGGGATCTTGACGGAGACTGCAAAAACAATCCTAACGGACTGCTTGCTCCCTACGGGTGAGCGAGCTATGAAGCAGGATAACCTGGCAGTCTCCACATTCTCGAGCCTACCTTCTTTCATGAAGGTTCTAATTCTTTCTATTTGTGAGTGCCTGCTGTCTCTTGATTTCATTCCCGTCCGTAGCCGATGACGATAAATCTGGTAACGAGACCCACCCTCGGTGTTTGACACGCACGTCTTCTAAAGGAAGAGCATAGTCCCTCGGCACGTCCTTGGGCATGCATGGGTGAGAATGAGGAGATTAAGGCGAGGCTGAGGCACGACGGCTGGTGCAAGGAGTTTGTTCGATCGTACACTTGCTTACACGGTGTCTGACCCATGTAGGACGTTGGCCAGCTTTCATGAACGGACCATTACCTAGTAGCCGCTTCCTTATGTATAGTAGTGCAGAATCGTCAATAGAACGGCATAAAAATTCTACTCGTAATGAGTGGCTCTCCACGCCCTATCCGCGTTTGTAAATTATTTTTTCCTGGCGCCCGTGGTGCACGATGTATCCTCCCGCCTTCGTCTCATGAGCCACCCCTACCACCCATACAAACTCAAGCGTCTTCTCTCCATTATCAGCCTCCGCAAAGCAACAGAAGTACCATCACCCACTCAGACGCAATCAGATAGCTCTACGATTGACGTTCAAATGGCCTCAGAAGAAAAACCAGCGGTTGCGGGGGTTGAATCAACACAACCGTCCGCCGCGCCACAAACTCAAGAAACCAAGTCGCATACGTTGGCAGACATCTTGAGCGGGAATGTGAATGACGAACAGTTGGGAAATAACGGTCCTGGAGAAGAGATGGATGAGGACGAGCCCGAAACGGAAGCGAAGGAAGGATACTGCGTCGAATGTGAAGGTCCGCCCGTACCTTCTAGATTTTCTTCGCTGCTCCCCTGCTGACCATTGATTCTGTGACTCGGAAAGACCAACCTGCTGAGGTGACATGCGACACGTGCTCCGACGCGTATTGTCAAGTCTGCTTTCAAGCCCAACACCGAAAAGGCAATCGGAGGTCCCATAGAACAAAGCCATTGACCGCAAAGCCAACGACCGCCGCACGTTCGAAACAGCCTCTGACTACCATAAACGGGCATCACGTTGTAGCGGGTAGCTCCAAATCCATCGAGGTGAGGCTTCGGGATACTCTTCTCTCGCATCCAACCTAACTCTCCCCAAAATCTAACAGGAAGAGTTTCTCGACCTTGGCCCGGATTCTGCCCCGCGATCGGGTGCTACTACTCCGGCTCCTCCGGCGCCGTTGCCCAGCGCTTACCAGCCAGCGTTGGGCTCCTCTGTTGGGGATTGGTTCTTTGAACGAGCAAAATACATACCAATGCGCCTCACCCCAGAGGAACGAAAGTATTTGAGATTGCTTGAAGGAGCATTGACGGTTTCAGAGTATACCAATAAGGTGGGGATTCTATTTGATCTCCCATCAATCGATGACCCACATATGAGGGCCCCCCAGATCGACATTATTTCATTCTCCTCATCCAAGCCACGGCGTGTTGTCGCGCAGATCCGCGAGCTATGCTCGATCATTTCCGGCCTATTACTCGCAGGTTTGTTATTGATTTTGGGGCTGACAGCCTTTGGCGTAGCTAATTCCAATTCTCGATTCAGCCGACTACAATCTTGGGCAGCAATTGTTTTCAGAGAGGAATTTTGAAGCCAACGCCACTTTCTATCAGGAAGTTCGTCAGACGCTCGATCCCAGAAGCTGAACTCCGAGCGCTGATGTTATTACACAGATATTTGAAATTGGGCGAAGGCATAAGATCCAAAACCCTGATCGGATGCGTGACAGCTACGGCAAACTTATCTACCTGGTACGACCGAGCCCCTCCGCTGCCCGAAAAGATTACTAACTGACGTATGTTCCGCTCTAGTTGATGGACGCGCAAACTCCCGAAGTACAAGATATGCTTGGGTTCAGTCTCATCGACCCTGAAGCGCCAACCGTTCGAACGGTATACCATGTCTTGGAAGAACTCGAGTGCTTAGACGTGTTGAAAGATGATCTCATCTCAGCTGCTACAATGGAGATTGTCGCCGAGGGCAAAGAGAGGAGACAGGTGCAGAAGGAAATCAAGATGAAGGAACGCGCCGTCGAAACTTTGGCGAGCAAGTACGGCGGTCGAAGTACGAGAGGCGAACGGTCAAATAAACCGGAATTAATCAGACAGGTGAGTCTCACGGCTATCAACCGGGATACCCTCGTTTAACGTTCGTCCTACCCTTTCAGTGCCTATATAGCATTGGCGACAACCATGCTTTCCTCCGCGTCAATCGCGACCCGTGTGACAGGATGATACAGTACCTTAAGAAGTACTTCCACCCCACCGAACCGAAACCTTCCCTTGCTATTCGAAGCGGGAAGGACGGAGCGAGGTTGTCGCATGGCCACGAGAAGCAGTACGCCTACGTTCTACAAAGCCTGACCCTGTGGAGGGAAATTTTACACGGTGAGTTGCTATATCGCAACAGTTCCGAAATTTTGGGCGTTTCAGATTTCTGATTATCATCGTGGAATTGCATTTTTAGATATGTTCAAGCTTTGGGGTTTGGCTGAACAGGACCTTTTATCTCCGACGACCACCTATCGTCTCAGGGACACCGGCCAGGGGTTGCAGAGAGTTCAGCCTTGTCCTCGAACATCGCGAATCATGCATTCTATCCTAAACAAGGCACAGCAGAATATCGGGAGTTGGGTTGGAAGTTCTGTCATTCACCTGGGCGATACAGCGGTACCGAATGCACTTATGTTCATTGGTAATGTTTTGCGCCAGAGCTGTGCTATACATGAAACTTATTTGCTTTCTCTAGACAAGTACTCCCAGATTTATCGAATCCTGCTTCCAATCACAAACGTTCTCCGTCAAATTCCCGAACTTACCGCCAACCCGAAGTCTGCCATTCGCTCGTACATCGATCAAGAGTTTGGAGGGACCGAGGCTCTTATTGTCGAAATCCTAACCGATTTCTTTAGGCATGCCTTTGACGGATCCGGCGCGTGAGTCCATTGTCTTGATAACGATGCGGCGTCTAGCTCTTTCGTCTGGCAGTTTGCACAGCCGCACGGGGAACTGATGTTGTGGTGCCATCTCGCGTGAGATTATATTTTTACTGACGTACACATTATGCCACCAGTGATAATTTCTATGATGCTGGTTCGTGTATCGACGGTCGGCTGACGTCTGCATGGAACTGGTGCAGCCTTCTGGAGAAAAAACGTTTCTTCCCGGTGTTCCTGCTTACTGGGTTTGTAGGATTCGACGGACAATGGGCGTGATTGTATAGATCCATGTCGATTGTGATAGAGAGCAGTGAATCTTGGGATGATGATGATTGTGCTCTGGAGTTTGATGCTTCTCTGACGTCGTCCACTGAGCGGAACAGGCACAGCTGGCCACATGCACCCCGTTTACCCCATCCGCTTTCCGATTGGCGCGAAACAAGCATTTAAAGCTGAGCACGTGAGACCACGAGCTTAATTGTTCCTTTGCTTCCGCCATCTCGCTCCCTCGTCTGTTTTAGGCCCCGTGGAGAATTTTGCCGAGTACATGCACGGATCCGACGTCCGGGAACAAGTCGATGCACGCCATTGTCACTTCTCTGAAGGATCATCCCTTGATCTCGCGCTGTTTGCGCGGCACGAGGAGCACGACCCGCATTCAATTATCGCAGGGGCATAATGAAGTGCGTGACAATGAAGAAATTATTTCCGTAAAAAATTACTAAAGGCTTTATGCTGAACCTGGGGGTGCACCGTCGGGCACAAGGTCCGCAATCTTCTTCCAATTCTGGAATTGAGATTGGTTGTCAGCCAGACATATTAGCCCTTAACCCTCGTCGTGGTGGGCTGACCTTGTGGTCTGTGTTACGAAAATCGGGCACGTTCTTCCCCAACCAAACCAGGTATTTGCCAAGCCTGACCAGTTCACGGTCCTGCATGGCTTCCGTGGTATGGCAGTTCTTGAACGCGGAGATCTTTAGGCCCTCCCCGGGATTCAGGGCAAAGTTGCGGCCCTTGGGTTAGGGGGTGACCGACGATTGGTCGATTAGTTGAGCAAGTTTTGGTGTGTAGGCGTGTCACAACGTACGAGGTCATCAATATGAATTGTATTTTCCGGACCGCACTGGGGAAAATGCGCCCAGATGACCTTTAGGGGCTTCACGTGGTGCTGAAACTTCTTCCCCTCCCGGAGCGAGAACACCGTGAACATGGATGTTTTATCAAGAACGAATGCGATCTACACGCCACCGTTGATTAGCTGCAACGGCACACGCGCTCATCTCAACGTTTCCAGGGGCATTTACCTTGTAGTTCTTATCTGACCCCACCATCTCCAGCTCGACAAGCTTCGTTTCCAGCCATACCCAACTCTGTTTTACGGCAACAGTCAGAAGCTGCGATTTCGTCTATCACCCGGTGCCCGACCGTTTGAGACCAAATCACGATATCGTACAACGGGTAGACGGATTCCAGGAACTCGTGTAGTCCCGGCCGAGCACACTCCGCAGGCGGAAGTGCACCCGAAGTCAACGGCTTCGTGTCGAGGATGGCTATTTCAAAACCGGAAGGCGGTCAAGATGGTCGCACCTGCCTTGTGTCTAGACTCACTGTAATCGATATCCAGCACCAGCAACTTTTTCCCTGGGCGCAAAGGATTCATGATATTGACCTGGTGCGATCCGGTCAGCGTCGTGCTAACGTCCAAGAAACAGCATGCTAACATTGAGCTTGCTTGCCACCTCTCGAATCTTTCGTATGTTCCGTACATCGTTAATGAAAGCGGCCTGGGCTACGGGGTCTGAAAAGTCGACGTCAAGGTCATTGATGATGTCGGGTTGTTCGAGAGCTACAGTCAAGGGCGTGGTAAGTTTAACAGGGAGGTTCGAGACTTGGCAACGAGGTGACGTACCCGACAGTTCCTTGAACTCTTGGCCAATAGGAGTCCCAACGAGCTGGAACTTCTTCCCCTCAGGTAACTTGAGGCTGGCGCTGCCATCGCCAACGCTTCAGGTTAGTAGCCTTTTTTTTCAATCTCAAGTATTCTCGTTCGTACATGGTGGCTTCGTCGGCTGGCAGCTTGCCTTTGACAAGGCCCAGAATCTTCTGTCGCTCGAACGGGACAGAAGTCAACGTGTAGAGCTTCTCCTTCAAATCAAATACCCTGAGGGAGCCAAGAGTAAACCCGGAGTTCCAGATGCATCTCCATATCTTTACGCATACCTATCCGAATCAGCCAACTCCACAGCGTACTCTTGCCCCGCATGAGTGAATTTCAAGTGAACCCAGTTCTCTGACACTTCAGCTTCACTTTTGGTTGCTAGGGTAGCTCCTCCACCAATGTCTAGAGTGTTGATTTGCATCGAGGCTTGTGCGCCGTCCATGGTCTAGTGGCAAGAGTTTGAAACGACAGGTTACAACGCTTCAACAACGTGCTGCGTTAGAGAGACACTGTCTGCAATGCGCCGGCTGAAACGTTCTGGACCAAATCAAGTTCAATCTGGGCGGTTTCAAGGGCAGTCAAGGGAGATCGCTTGTATGAATCCTGTCTTAACCTTTGTGCTTGAGTCGACGGTTGGTGGCGAGTCCGAGTGCGCGTGGTGGATCAGACCCTATTTGTCTCAGTTGCCCTCTTTGGTCTCGATTACGACGATCTCAACCACAATAATGCAGCAGCCCCCAACACCAAATCCGGGAGTCGAACCTCCAGTTCCCATCCAGCCCACATTGGCAACATCAGAGCCAACATATAGACACCAAATTCGAATTACTTTCCCTGACCTCGCAAAGCTCGCCCAGGCCGGGCGCTATGCTGAGCTAGCCCTAGCTTGCGACAATCTAGAAGCTGCAGTAGGTGTCCAGATGTAACCTTGGTCGTGCTTTGACCTAATAGCTGTGATTGTGATGCGGTTAGATCCCAGATGACCCTGACAGCTGCCGTTTACTCCTGACCGGTCCTTTGGTATTGGCCCATCTCATCAATGACGACGCGTATGTTGTGCTACACACTTTCCAGAAAATCCCCCTTTGGGCTAACCTTGTGCTAGCACTTCGGCCTACTTTGCCTTGAAGCGACTCCCGGGCCCATTGGCAACCACAGCTTTACCTCAAGCCCTTCTTCCTTTAACTGCCTCGATCGCGGATAGAAAATATCAAAATATCCAGCCACGGATATCCACTCTGATTTCCCTTGCTCAAAATCCCCAGGCTCTGGAACCGGAACTCGCTCTTTTGGTCGAGTCCATGGCTGGCGCATTGCAGGGTTTGTGAAATAAGCGAATCCCAGCGTGAATCAAATACTAAGGAAATTTGATTTCTCCAACGTCCAGTCGCTTGGAGGAAACGCATCGTCGCCCTTCTTTCTCGAGCGTATGCTAGTATCCCTGCAGCCCAAGCGAGCGCCCTCCTCAACCTTCCCGCAGAGAAGATTGCTTCTGGTAAGTTTATTGACCAGCTTGCATTTCATAATTCGCACCAACGCTCCCGTTTCAGAGGTTTCTTCCTGGAGGTACGATTCGGCCAGCGCGACATTCACTCCGCTCGGAGACGCTGTCGCCACTTCTGGTGAGGACGCTGTAGCATGCCCACTTCATCGTCCCTCTAACGCGAACATCACACAGCACGGGCGCCCTCGTCCCTTACTCGGTTCGACGACGTTGTAGCTGGGGCAGCTCAGCTAGAAAGTGTGTTTTAACGGATACCAATATCAAACTGTCAAGTCCATAGTTGTTCCTAGAAATGATCGCACCTCGATTTGAAATATCATTTCATCCCGAATCATACCTGCATAGAGCGTTTTCATACCTGTGGAACCCCAAGATCCTTAAGTCGGACAGGGTTTCTTTTGCTGACAAACCGGACTGTGAGAATGACAAACAGAGCGCGTCGGCCCAGTCCGCAACCACTTACTCATTTACGTCCTCTTCAACACTGATGGCTCAACTCACGGAAGGCGCAATCAACCGTTTCCTCTATGCAGTCGAAACGCAAACAGAGGATAACCTTTTTGGCTGGGAGCCCGTTCTCCAAATCCTCATCATTAAGGAGATAGCCGGCAACAAGCCTGGGGACCCGCCACGAAAGAGGTGCTGTAGACGCGTCTACGACGCGTTTAAAACCGCAACTTAGACCATAATCCTCTTTAGGTTGATTCTTTCTGATGGAAATCACTTTGTCCAGGCCATGTTGGCCACCCAACGCAACAATTTGGTCGACGAGGAGCAGATAGTGAGATTCTCTGTAATCAAGCTGACCAAGTTTCATGCCAGCATGTTAGCCGGCAAACGGTGAGAATTACGATGTTAAAGGTCTCACTATTCGCTGATTTTAACGCGCGCAGGCTCATTATCTTGATCGACTTGGAGGTCGTGGAGCGGGAGGCAGAGAAAATCGGGGAGCCTAAAAACATCGAGAGTTCCGGTGTCGTCCCTCCTCCTGAACCCACCTTGAAACCAACTCCTATGGCGAGCACATCCTCTTCTGTGGGTCCCGGGCCCACGCTTGTCAACCAACAAAAGGGCAGATCGGCTATTAGCAAGCCTTCCAACAGCTACCCAATATATCCGATCGAACAATTGAGTCCGTACCAGAACAAGTGGACTATCAAAGCTCGGGTGACCCAGAAATCGGATATTCGGAACTTCTCGACTGCGCGTGGGGAGGGGAAGCTGTTCAACGTCACTCTTACCGACGAAACGGGAGAAATCCGTGGAACCGCTTTCAACACGGCAGTCGATGAATTATTTGATAAATTCCAGGAAGGGAAGGTGTACTTCATCTCCAAGGCAAGGGTAAACATTGCAAAGAAAAAGTTTGGGGGATCGACGAATGACTTCGAGCTTGGTCTGGAGCGTCATACCGAGGTGGAGGAGGTGAGGCTTCCATCCGTCCTACACACTTGACGAAGCTGGACCTCATGGCCTGTGTTGCTTCGTAGTGTACGGATACTTCTAACGTACCCGAAGTTCGCTACAACTTTGTCGAACTTGGCAAGTTGGACCAGACGGAAAAGGATGCTATCATCGGTATCTCCATTCTTTAGCCGCCGACAACCTAAACCTAATACGCTTCTTATACAGATGTCCTTGGAGTTGTTAGCCAGGTTGGGGACCTGACGGAATTGACATCGAAGGCGGGGAAAATGGTGGGGGCCCCGATCTCTCGGTCGCGACACTGTCCTGACTATTGTTTGGCATCCAGCTCACAAAGCGCGACCTTACGCTGGTAGACCGCTCGCAGTACAGCGTTAGGATGACTCTTTGGGGAAAACAAGCCGAGGCTTTCAACGCTAGCAATAATCCAGTGATGGCATTCAAGGCCGTCAAAGTGGGCGACTTCGGCGGTGAGTGGTGCGGGTCGGATGATCCGTTTTGCCTTGCTCTGACGCTCTTCTATTGTTCAAAGGCCGGACATTATCGATGGTTGGCACTAGCACTTACCAGGAGAATCCCGACATCAGTGAAGCACACTTGTTGCGGGGATGGTGAGCGTAATTGAATGGCATACCCAGAAATGTGTGTTTTCTGATGGTTCCTTCATCTCCAGGTATGATAGCGAGGGACAGGGCGCTAGCTTCAACTCACAAACAGCTGCCGGCGGAGGTTCTGGTAGCGCCCAATTCCGACGCGACGAACTCATGACCCTGAGCACCGTCAAGGACTCAGGAATCGGGCAGGGTGACAACGCGGATTACTTCTCTTGCCGCGCAACTATCATTTTCGTCAAACCCGATACAGTCATGTACGCCGCTTGTCCGTCGGACAAGTGCAACAAAAAGGTTACAGAGGAGCCGAGTGGCGATTATCGGTGCGAGAAGTGCGACCGAAATTATCCTGAACCGGATTACAGGTTCGTCGCTTCGAGAACCCCGACGGCCTCCTTCTTGTGGCCGGTGTTTTGACTTTGCATCACTGCCATAGATATTTGATGACTGTCCATGTCGCGGATCATACCAACCAGTTATGGCTTCAAGCTTTCAATGACGTGGGCCAATCCATTCTTGGTATGACTGCGAAGCAATTGTTCGGGATCGAGGTGAGACATCGGCATCGCATCCGTCGGCGCTATTACTAATGCTCTTTTGATAACAGCGAGAGGATCCCTCCGCTGCGCAAGCGATCATTCAGCGGGCGCATTCCCAGATATTCAACTTCAACTGCCGGGCAAAGGCCGATACCTACAACGTACGTCCATTCGATAAGATGCTGTCCACGGTCCTCGCTCACATCACTTCTGACGCGTAGGATCAAACTCGGATCCGCTACGGTATCAACCGGGTATGGCCGCTTGACTATGCTACCGAAGGTCGTGCTATTCTGGACACCCTCAAGGCGTACTAGCGTGTTTAGCAAGCCTCAGTTGGTTCGGTGTTACCCGTCATGTATTATAAAAACTCTATAGCTATTGTTTTGCTGCGATGGTCGAGTTTGCGCACCCTCTTTTTTTTCCCTCGACTGATGTGGATGTCGGCTGCAGCTTCCGGTTGGGCTTACGGCCTCCGGGACCTGAAAGGGGTCTTGATTCTGATGGTGTGGAGGTCTCGAGTGACATCGCCTTCATGACCTCGTCTCTAACTGCCGGGGGGTCTCAGCTTCTTCGAAGCCTACATATGAGCAACCCTCATTGAGGGTTTGACCGTGCTGATGCACTTTCTCCGCCGTTCAATGCGTTGTTATGACGTCAATCTTGATTGTCAGACAGGTATTGCTGGCAGTGCACCTGCAGAGCAGGCCTGGCACGATCCTCCAACGTTTAGGGCGGCGATTTGGTTCTTGAGTCCGCTCCGAGGGCTCAAAAGTATGTCTTGCTTCTTCTTTTTAGCGACCCTGCCACGCATTATTCGAGGGCCCGGTGGCCATGCAGCATGCGGACTCTCTTCTACGGGTGGAGTCTCTTGTATGTGCCAATCGCCAAAGGCCAAATTCCTCGCGCTGACCTGACATTTTTGCGTCCTTCCGCTACTAGCAGCAGAAAAGTCTCGGAAAACGCGTTTTGGGTTGGAGTCGCGCTTCGCTCCCCAAAGGAAGTTCTGTGATTAGGAAGGCTGTGATTACGCGTGGTCTTCTATTTTCCTTTGGGCGCCGATCACTGGAGAGGGTCTGTATCACCCGGCTTCGGGGGAATGGGTACCCCTTCGCCATGATTCTTTGGATGAGGCTGGATATCATGATCCTTTTTTTCTCTTGGAATGTGTAGCGTAGGTTCGGCTGTGCAGAAAATAAGACGGAGTAGAATGCTCTCCGGGTATTACTTCATTCCACGATGGCTATTCCGTTATTCTTTTCATTCTACGAAATAGTATCTCCGCGTCAATGCCCGCCTGAAGCGCTGCCCGCTGTCATTCCCGAGTGGAAGGCAGAACGATTTAGGAGTCGGCCGAAGTGCGGCTTTCGAAAGCGGGTACCCAGCTGCGCTTACAGAGTCTCCCCCAGAGAAATGAGGCTTGGGCCAGATACTTTTACGAGACCGCACGCGTCATAATTGAAGTTGTTGGGCGGGAGAGACAAATTTAACTGGTATGGAAAACGTTTGCGATGGGACCTGAGAAAGTCTCAGGAACGCCACATGGGGCGCACGCACCGTGAAAAATAATAAAATAGATGCCTTTGTGTGTGTACGAATATGTGACTGATGATGATCGAGCGCAGACAACTCGCGTCGCGTGTTCACGATGAATGAAAAAATGCGACAAACAGGGTCCCATTAAGATTTAAAGTAAATAAGCATTTCAATCCCCATACCCCCCCCCCCGCGTGTTGCGGTGTGCCGAGGGGACGCACTTGCTTCTGACGGTCCGATGGCTCCGGTCGTTTGGATTGCGCCGAATAGCGGTCCCCTCCTCACAAAGAAAATTGTCACGCTCGGGATCGATCGCTTGTCAGGGGATCTCCAATCTCTGAACCTTTTGAACACCAAATCAACAGATAAAAAATACAAAATAAATTTCATATTTTCCCCTGCGGCTCGGCGAGCGCGGGACTTCCCGCTCGGCAGAACCCCAGCCGCCGCTTTCCACCGGACGATATGCGACTTTAGGAAAGGTTGGGTTCAGCGAACGGAAGGAGAGACTTTGGTGGGTAAAGTAACCTTTCTCGGGCCCGGGAGAAGGGACAAGTGTACAAGCTCTTCGGTCCCAGAGCAACTTCTTCTATGTCGAAAGTGGCAAAAGTTTACCTCGACGACGTGCTGGCCTCTATTTTTTTTATCGTTCTGCTTGGCAAAAGTTTTTCTTCCATCGTGGTGTTGCACGGTAGGCTCCTTGGGGGAAGATAGCAGGCAGGGTGTGGAGGGAAATCTTGGAAAACCTTCCCGAGACGGGGACTCGCCCCATTGAGACGGGCCGATCTTGCTCTTCTCGGAATGAAGGCAAGCAAAACGTGAAGGCGGACCTTCAATGGAAAACACAAGTGTCATCATGACGGTTTGGCTATCTATCTTTTCTGCCCCAGATCAAAAAGAAACGAAACGACGGTACTTCACCCTCGGACGCACATGTGCTCGCCCATCACGCGACTCTGTTGATCGCCACAGACCAAGAAGAAAAAAAAATCGACAGAGGACCATGGGTGATATGAGAAACTCCGTCTTTTGACCCATGACTGCAGGCCAAGATAAATATCTCCCTCCGAGGACGTACACTCCCCGGTGACAGCGGGGAACAACACCCTCGCTTGGAATGCTTTCCCGCATTGCGGCCAAACGGATGACCCTCCCTCCCCCCCGTAGTTCACGTACGGGATGGAAGGTTCCTTGTCAAGGAGAGGGACGAGAGAGATTTCGGAGTTGGTGCTGACGAAACGCAAACCCTAAAGCATGGGCATGCCCTGCCATGCCATGCCCTGATGTGTGCCCTTCGCTTGACCCTGCCGTCTGTCATCCCCAGCGTCAGGACTATCAACGTAACGGGATTCCCCCCCTCGGTTGTCCTCCTCCCTTGAAGGCGGAAGAAGAAGAAAGAGAGAGGCCTGAGCTGAGATGTTGGGCGGGTTGCTGCTTGCTGGCTGAAAACAGTCACGACCCTTTGCCCACTGGAGAAGAAGACGAAAAGGAGTGATCTTACACAAACAGGAGCGCTTCTGTCCCTCACGACAAATCGATTTACCTCTTTTGGACGCTTCGGGAAACGGAGGCGCCCGCGTCCCTCCGCTCCGGAACGGGGGGCGTCACAGCAGACCCCCCCTGCTTTTCTCTTCTTTTTCGGTCGCATGCCCGTTCGTCCCACTGCGCTCCAAGGTACGTTTTCTTTGCCGCGCCACCGTGCCGACTGTTCTAGCTGCTCTGAGACACAAGATCAATGACGGCGCGTAAGCGTGACGACTGGGGTCACAAGTCTCTGTAAAAAGAAAACTCCGCAGCTCAATGGATGGTACGTACTTTTGTTTTGTTCTTTGACTGTGAAGCCGATCCTGTGCCTTCGGAGTAATCGGGATGCGGAGCCCAAAGGCATGTCATTAGACATTTCCGCCCCCCATCATCATCTCCCAACTCCGGGACTTCGTCTCTTCCGCTTCTTCCACCCAACCCCCGTGATGAAATCCGAAACGTGGGCGCTCTCTGATGGTTGCCAGCTGAGCGGCGCACAACACCCGAACTCGGTGAAAACAGCGAGAGAGAAGGTAAATGTGTAAATGGCAACCGAAAAGCGGTTCAATTCATTGAAAGGAGGGGGGTTAACGACAGTGCCGTGTCTCCCAATGGTGTCAAGTGGCTCCACCGTACACACTCAGAAGCGTTGTGCTTAATGGACCCTATTTTATTTCTTTTTCTTTTTTTTTCTTCTTCTACTCCCCCCCTTTCACCGCCCCCAATTCACTACCTCAATCGAGAAATTTTGCTTCCGCTCTATGTCCCGCGCTAGTCGCCAGCGTCAAAACAAGCCAGCTCTGATTTCATTTTCTCTTTGCACGCGCGCGCACGTTCCCGCTGAGGTTATGATCACAGAGTATAGATTCTTTCTTTTTTTCTTTGAGACTGGGCGGACGAACAACAGACGGTACTTGGTAGCACAGTGTAGTAGTATGCGAGTGTAAAGTAGAAACAGGACAGCTAAAAACGTTGGGAGGCTTGACAGTTCGATAACAGACAGCGGAAAGAGGAATGTTCATGACGGAAAGGCTACACAGCGAGATGAGAGAGAGAGAGAAAAGGAAACCGAAATAAACAACGGGGGGAGGTGGCGAAAGCGTTGGCAAAAGCAGAGGTGGGCGATGAACAAAGGCTTGGTGTCGCAAAAAACCAAGAAGAGAAGAAAAGGTGGCGACGAAAAGCGAAGAAGAGAAGAAAAGGTGGCGACGAAAAGCGAAGAATGGTGGAAGAACGAAGAGCTGAGGCGAAAGAAGAAGGAAAAGAGGAAAAGGACAAATTGTGAATACATCAAACTACAACCCTCATACTCCTTGTGGAATCGCGACTGCCTTTGAGCATAGTGGAAAGTTCGTTGCCACCTGTGCCGCGAGATTTGCGTTGCTGAGCTGGGCATCCAGCTTGGGACATGGCTGCACTGAGACCCGTGATGGGGCACTTGTCCTTGGGGCTGACGACGTAGCGAACCGCAACTTGCAAGTGATCAGTCCTGAACTTGGCCATGGCATCCACCACCGCGTTGTAAGCACTGCGAACTGCCTCGGATTCGTTGACCAAATCGCGGATGTAGTGGGATTGATGCTGAAGATGGCGAAGAAGGGCACGCTGCTCCGAGGGCATGTATTGCAGCATGCGTTCCATGAAGGGTCGGCTCTTGTCGTTGTGCTGAACACCAAGAAGTGCGTCGAGGACGTGGAAGGTCGACGTTTGCCCGGCTGAAGGACCGCTAAGCTCCAATGATCCACAGTCCTCTACTCCTTCGTAAACCCAGCGAAGGCCTTCTCCCTCGGTATCGCTTCCTCGGTACCACGGCCTTATCGATGAATAGAAGGCGTTGGGACGACACGAGTTCTTGACGGACATGAGGATGTCTGTCAGATCATGAACGACTGGAGCCAAACCCCTGAGATGGTCGGCGATGAGCTCGTGATAATCGGCCTTGTCCAAGTCGTTGGAAAGAGGAGGGCATTCGAGGTCCTCAACGAGGCTGGTGATGAGCTTGGTGCAGTCGAATCCTCGTTGTTCGATCCAGGCGCAGCAGCGATAGAACTCGCTCTCGTCGCGAGCGGCTTCGTTGCTCTTGTTGAAGAGGGTCGTGAACGTCATGTTGTTGGCAGTGAATTCCTTCTCCGCATCTTCGAGTTCAAAGTTCCACAGGACGGTATCGGCGTAGGTGAGAACGGGAGCAATCTTGAGCCATTGGGAAACCTCTGGAAATAAGTGGGACCAAAACATTAGCGCCTCTGAACTTTGATTCCGCGCTCGATTGAAAAGAATTTTACTCACGGACGAGAGGGCGAGCGATAGAAGCAGGAACGACGATTTCCTTGTTCGGCGGAGGAGGAGTGGAGTGGACGTAGAAGTGGACGAGCCAAGCCAGGACAGCGTGAGCGCGTTGCAACGTCGGGGTGTCGTCCTTGAGAGATGTGAAATCGAGTGTAGGTTGCTGAAACGGGCGTAACAAAAGCAGGTCAGCCCCAAGTCTCAAGGTAGCGGCGGCCGAGCCGCCAGAGGGCCCGGCTTCCTCCTCCTCCTTGTCGTTGTTGGTGACAGTGAAGGGAGGGGGGGTGTGTGCCAGGCCCAGACAAAGTGCAAATTACTCACGGCCCGAACTTTAGCTCTCCACTTCTCGCCGAATGGGCGACGCGAAATAGCCTCCTCTGATTTGTCCTCTCCAAGGCTCAGCGCCGGTAGTGGTCCGTTGACGAGATCGAGCAATTCTTCGAAGACGGCGAATGGTTGAGGAAGATGCGGCAAAGGTTTGCTTGGGAACGCGCCGGTCTCGGCGTCGAGGTAGCGGTCATGGTTGTACTGCAAGACGGGCGAGGGTCAGTCAACCGAAGGATTGCTCGAGGAACGCGACGCGTTCGTTGAGAGAAAAGGACCTACAGGCTTTTCAAGGTCGATTGGTGCGTCTGGTTCTGGCTCCCATCGGAGTGGTGGTGGGGTGGAAGTCGCGGTCGAGGATGCGACGAGGCGGAGTAGTAGCTGTTGTACAACGGCGAAGAATGTTCGCAGCGATGACAGGAACCAGAGTTGGAAGAGGGATTGGTAGCAGGAGAGCGACATGGGAAAAGGCGGGTAGATGTGGACAGGGAAGAAGGAAGAAGAGCTGGAGGGGGGGCTGGGTGTGCTGGATGAGGAGGGGGAGATGGGCCTTTGGGACGGAGCAGGTTTTATAATAGCTTACGGCGGGGGGGAAGGTGACTATGATGATGTCTGTGAGCGAGTGTTTTGAAAAGGATTCGGGCGACGTTTTCCAAACCAAAGACCAGCGAAAGAGTGGTCAAGGTGCAAGCCCAAAAAGATAAATAAAAATAAGAAATTATTATTTTATTAAATAAATAAAAATTATTGGGCCCCCCCGTTACATGGAATTTCTGGTACACCGGTGTGACACCTGGCGAACCCGTTGCGTCGGATTCAGGATCTCGTCGTGGGGAAGCTGCAAGAGACGGTGCAGGTCCAAACCCCCACCCACCCCTCACCGAGTTCCCGGGACTGCAACCCCTCCAAGCCCTGAAGCTTACCCGCTTTGACCCTCTCAGTACTCTGCTCAGAGCTTTTCAGCCCCTTCCTTCATCCACGACTTCAGTACCCTCTCAGTTCTGCATCGAGACGCCCTCAGTCGCTGACATAATCGGCATATGCAACGAGCGCTTTTCGTGGTTGCCAATCTCGGTAAAAGAGCCGAGATTGAAAGGAAGCTCCTATTCTTTTTCGATTTGGATGGATCGAATGCTTGTGTTTATGCTGTTTCTCGCGCGCGAGGACATTTCAGAAGGCCCAAAGGGAAAATGCCTCTCATTCCTGGCATGGTGTTGCCAATCGTGGCAATGCTACCAAAATGGCGCCGTACTACCGATTCTCTGTCAAAATCGAACCCAATGACTCGCCTTCTCTCCCCTTCCTTTCCTTTCCCTGTCTTTCGCATTCATCCCACCTATACACTTCATCTCAGCTCGTGACCTGCTTTACTACTCATGAAAGCCCCTCTTTTTCGTACTCTTTCGCTTCGCATTTTTGCTTTCCTTCTTAGCATCCGCAGTCCTCACGCTCTCGGCATCATCCTAGCGACCTTCCGACCGTTGCCCTCGACATCGCTCGCTCGGCTCGTACGGCCGCCCGTATCTCACCTCACTCGCACGCACTCTCTTTGAATGTTACGTAGTTCAAACCCTCTTCCCCCAACTCATTAAGATAACACACACGACATTTCTGCTATCCTTCGTGCTCGTGGGACGGGGCTGATAACCACGACCTCCGTGGCACATCCCGTGGTCCATCTTTCAGAATCCCCAAGAACTATGCCTTCCATCACCATTCCCCACCAGCCTTCAATCCAGCCACCCGACAACAACGATCACCCCCCCTCTTCTTTATGCAGAATATTCTCCCCTTTCAAGTCTCAGCTCGATGCTCGGCGCGTGCCGTGCCACCACATTTCGTTTCTCAAATGGGCTTAGAAGCCGCAGCCACTGTTTTGATGTATCAAATGCCAGTACACGAGGTTCGGCTACGATTAGATCTCTTGCGTCAATCAAAGGCGATGCACCCTTTCTCTATCTCTATTAGCGTCATTAAGAGTCCTATCCTATGTCATAGATCGTCTCGTTCCCACCGCTGTCAGCATCGGTATACGCATGTGGGCATCGCCCTGCGGTCTCCCGGGCCCTCGTCCCAGATGGAAATTTGTTTACCAAAGTAAGCTTCTTTAGCTTCGACACTTAGTGTCCACAGCCTTCCCGATGTAATACCACAATCGTTTTCAATTCTTGTACTGGTACACATCCGCGCCTCATCTGGTAACCGGTACAACCCTCCTCTCCCCCGAAAAGTCCAGCGTGCAAATCGTACCGTATCGGTGAACGGTCAGGTACTCCCTACTTCTTAGAACCCTCGTCTCCGCGTTTCGTCTCGGCCTATCTACGAAACGCTTTTGTCGTGCATGAACAAATTTCTGTTTTTCTAAGAAGCGGACAGTTAGACGGATCTTGAATCACTTGCCCATATTACTTATGAAAGAAGAAAGAAAAGCTGGTAATACGTCTTACGACTCTTTGTCCTCGTTGCTTGAATTGCCCGAGGGGCAGACAAGAGAGCCCACGCCTCAGCGAGACAGATCGCTTCGGCCACGCCCTCAGACTGACCGGAAACCTGCCCTCTCGGAGTGGCATTATCCATCCCTCATCATAAGCGCTCTTGAGTTCAGAGGCCTTTACACAACGTAAAAACGAAATGCTACTGCGACACGATGAAAAGGGGGAGGGGAAGGTGACGATTTGCTTCTTTACTTCCAGATATCCGAGCCGAACCGCCCAAACGCTAAGACACACGGCTGCTGCATCCCGGGAACAGCACGCAGTCTGAAGAACCGAGCTATTTTTGCTGGGTGTTAGCGCCGAGGCCAACGTGCTGGAGGCCGGACGGCAAAAGGGGCGAGATCTCTGTACCATAATCGACGCCCAAACTTACTGCACCGAGACCAGAGCTTGCTAATCCCTTCAGGTGCATGCAGAACCCATGCGACCCTTACCACGGATCCTTCCATTGACTTTACCCGGATCCTCCCTCTCGGAGGAGCACCTGTTAATTGCAACAAGGTCGCTTCTTTGAGGGGTACACAAAGACCACGCACTCAACGTAACGATTCGGGGGGACTCGAATTCCGGATTGCAATAGAGGGACGTCAAAAGTGCCGTACAAATGAATACGTGGGTGGTCCCATCAGTGGATCCAACGTACGTGGGCTTCCTGCATCCCCGATTTTGGAACGACTTCGCAGCGTCTAGACACAACATCCTCGACCTTGGCTTCCACGCCCTGCTTCCCCCAAAGCTCCTGTGCCTTCTGCAGCAGCTCTTCGAGAGAGAACGCAGTCGAAGAACTCGAAGGATGCTCCCCCCGAACCAGTCGGCCGATCTCCTCCTCGGAAGGTAAGGAGAACTTCATCGGGTCCGTTGGGAACGACAAGCTCTCCGGGTCCATGAATGAGGCTTCGGGGACTTTCTGCCAGAACGATGGGTCGCGGCTGAAAAACTCGGACAGAACTTTTGAGGGCGACAGGTCCCCAATCTTGTTCGGTGACCATTCAGGGCGACCCTCTGCTTTGTCAATCAAGAGTGCCTGAACCCCCGTTATGAAGTCTGGGCTTGCGCCGGTCTGCAATAGGGAGGAGGTCAGGCCCTACAGTCACATGCACCGGGCAAATCGGGCGGATAACTTTGGTAGGGGACAGAACTTACGCAATAGGCCGTGGCGATGCCAAGCTCAGTAGTCAATGCTTGGCCAAGAGTTTGTTGTCTGCCTTCACGCAGAGCCTCAAACGCAACAACCATACTCGTCGGACTGCGCTGCTCCAAAGTTTCCAGTGTCTCCTTAGCCCAACCGGATTCGGGATGGTCAGGCTGATGGGCCAATCCAGACAGCGCTCCCATGATGTCTTCGACCGAGCTGCCTGAAAAGGCCATATCGACGGCCTTTCTCCGCGATCCCGCGACCTTCGACCGTGGCTCGTCTGAAAGTCTCTCAGAATGGAATTCTTCAAGCGCGTCGTTTATCATTTCGGGAGTCGGCTTATCGAGATTATTCAGTCGTTCCAGCAAGGCGGGAATGCGATGAGAAGCGACGTAGTGGGTGGCGATGCCCGATTCGCTATTGACCGCCCAAACAATGCGCAGAAGCCCAGAGGAATGTTTCAGGGGAAGAAGCAGCGGCAATATCGTCCGTTAGAAGAAACCCGTTTGACGTGACGCGCGTAACGTGACTCACAAAACTTCCCGTCCATGAAGGCTTTCACCCGTTAATCCGAGGTAGGTACCGAGCGCACCATCTAATCGGGGTAAGAAGAAGCTTGCGCCGACATCGGGCTAGAGGCATTAAATGGATGCAAGTCAGCTGATTAGATCCAGTAAATTTCTGTGAGAGACGATCTGTCACTGACGCTGTACCCAATTTTTGTTTCGGGCATCGCGAAGACCGTGTTTTCAGTTGCGACTCGGAACATTGCGTTGATCGACAGGCCTACACCGCCTCCCACTGCGGAATGGTGGGTGAGACCAGTAGTCTCACTTGAGAGGCCATGGAAACTCTCGACTCACTTGTCACCCCATCGAGAATGGCAATGTACGGCGTCTTCAGCCGGGCCAATGCGTAATCCAGTTCAAATCTTCCTCGACCAGCAATTTGATATCAGCGCCCCCGAAAGCAATCACCATAGGGGCTCCAACGCTATTAGAACTCACTCTTCTTTGAAGAACTTGATACCAGTTTCAGGGTTGCCGTTCTGGAGGTTCTGCACTATGGCTAGAAGTGGAGGGATCAGCCGTCCGGCACCCGTGATGCGTAGCACGCCCGACGGCTTCCGTGAACCGGGCGCGCAGTCAGCGACTCACTCTTTACGTCTCCACCTGTGTTTGCATGAGGAACATCAGTCAGCGATGGGCAATCAGGATAATCAGTCCGGCCGCATCGAGCCTCACCAGCACAGAAGGCCCGCCCATTGCCGGTGCCTATGATGACATGGCAGCGAGGCGAGTGCTCCCACTCCTATAGAAGGAAGCGGGCACGTTGTGATATCAGCTTAGTTACCGGACACCAAGGAGTTGTGGCTGAGAATTCGGACCTCGATCTTAGATTTGAGAAGCTCGAGCATAGACTGATCTAATGCATTGAGTTGTCTAGGACGATTCAGCACATACGTTCTTGTGTTGAGTTCTGACCGGAACAGAACCGGCGGTGCCTAAGATTAAAAGGGGAGTTCAGCGAATGGATCTTATCGAGAGTTGAGCGGCCGAACCCAGTGCACCACGCGTAGTTTTTGTTTGGGCGTGTAAGCTCTGAGTGCGCGCCAGTGAAAGTTGAACCTACCGCGTTCTCGTTCTGGGAGCTAAGTTTCCCCGGCAAAGTTTCCTGCTTGCTTTGGGATGAAGAGGCTGATGATGCCATTTGCCGGACCAAGGCAGATAAACGCAGCTGCGGTGTGCCGTTTACACGAGGCGATGCCGCTAGGGACCTTGATGGCATGGTTCTGAGATTTCGGGGAATCATGGAAGTCACCGAAGAATCGCAAAGCCTACGAGTAGCGATAGTCGAGGGTTGGGGTATTGATGACGGAGTAGGCAACAATGGCCGGAGCGTGAAAGCTGCGTCTGCTAGAATTGGCGATGATGGTTGAGCGTCAGGTGTACCAAAACGCAATGGGCTGGACCAAAACTTAGGTTAGGTCACACGGTTTGTTCTACCCAAGTTTACTCGGGGATCAACCGCCCATCACCTAGCCACCCCCAATGTCGCCCAAGGTGGGATCACGACTGGCCTTGGGAGCGCATCGTTGCACCGTCCGTTACATCGGTCCTGTACCCCCATTTCAAGGTGAATGGCTTGGCGTCGAATGGGATGACCCTTCTCGAGGCAAGCATGACGGAACAAAGGACGGGATCAGATACTTTTCTTGCATGTGAGGAACTACTCGAAGTCATTATACATTAATTGTTTTTGGAATTGATTATTCCTTTCAATGAATTTGTAGAGCTCCAGGTACCCCTGGGTCTTTCATTCGCGACTCTCCGGCGTTGTCTCAGGGGACCACGTTCCTTGCTGCCCTTGCCCAAAAGTACATGGACTTCAACCAAGCCCCAAATGGACAAGTAGACACAGTGGTACTAGGCTCTAGCGGCGGTGCAATTGTTGTTGAAGCCCCTCGTCTCACGGGCGTAAGACAGCGGCTGGCAAGGTTGGACGCGCTCCGAGTGGTCAGCCTAGACGACGAACTCGTGTCGAATCCGGGAGAACCCGACGAGATTAGATCAAAAGACCTTAGCAAGTGATCGTTAATCTCTCCGTGTTTGATTGTCGTGTGCTAATAAGACTCCCTCCCAATAGAAATCGTTACTCTGGATTTGTCCCGGAGTCTTCTCGCAACTTGGAGTGACGTGCTTCTAATCGCCGCACAACTCCCTCGTCTCAAGACTCTCGTACTAAAGTGAATGCTCTACGACATTTTGGCGCTTCGAAGAACTTCTCTGACCGAAATTGGCGGAACAGCGACAACCGCTTGACTCCACTCAGACCGGACGAAGTATCCAATTTACCTCACTTCAATACATTAGAAGAGTTACGTCTCAACAACTGCTTCATCTCTGAAGATGAGGTAAGGCCTCTAGCCTTGGTACTGCCATGTGAATCTTCATGCAGTCCACATAGATCTGGACCTTGGGTGTTCTCTTCCCTGGTTTGACATCTTTGGAAGTCGGTTACAATCGCCTCAACTCCCTTCATCCACCGGCGGACGCGTCCATTTTCCAGAAGCTTTCAACGGTGAACTTGGCGACTAACGACATCGAAAATTGGGAAATCGCGGTGCGGGCGGTCCGAACAATGGTGGGGTAGGTGCTTCTCGACGTTGTCCGCGCTCATCTCCTGAGCCTGCTTCTCGACAATGCCCAAATTTAGCTTGCGCCATTTAATTCTATCTGAAAACAAGATTGGAGACGTACCGTGGCCCACAAGTGCAGATTTGTCTCGAGGGGCTAGCCCACTCCGCACGATCTCGCTCGCTTCTAACCGCATTCGCTCATGGTCTTCTCTCGATGCGCTGGTAGCTTGGTTCCCATATTTAGAAGGATTCTATGGGCAAGATAATCCTTACTTGGAAGGTTCGTCAAGAACTCCTCCCCATTCGGAATACTTGAATGTGGGGTTTGACTTTGTCGAAGCCCAACCAGGAACATTAGAGTGTGCGCGACAGCTCACCATCGCTCGATTCCCAAGTCTCGTAACGTGTGATGGCTCCCCTGTAAGTCGGAGACCTCCGGAACCGCGTTCTTCGACCCCGCTGATCGGAGAGAGGGACGACGGATTCAGATCACGCCTTATGAACGTAAAGACGCAGAGTTGTTCTATCTCACGTTCATAGTGAAGACTGTGTCGAATCCTGACGAACGAGCTTCGATACACCCACAATGGCCCGTCCTTTGCGCAAGTGAGTTCTCAAATATAGTGCGATCCTCTTAAAAAGTGAAATTGATCTGCGTGCGGCCCCGCAAAACCAGAACATGGGGCACCCGTCGAAGCAGAAGTCGCCCGCGGTCCTGAAAATTTGGGAAGTCGAATAATAGGTATAGCGTTGCGCTCGCTGGACTTGGAATTCTCAACGTTACTGACATCACTTCGTAATGAAGAACTCAGCGTGCACCGACTTTCGGCACCCCCGTCCCGCGAGGTTCGATTGGGGTCGCTGGCTGGGGATGGTACACGTGCCCAGATCAAGGTACTTCCCTCAATGAGCCTGAAGACTCTGCGCGCAAAAACCCTCAAGGTATTGAAAGTTCGTCCGGCAACCGCCGCTACGGTTCGGCTGTTCGCACTTCTTGCAAAAGGCAACACTGACGAGGCCGTGACCATCGAGATGGATTGTGACGCCGATGGGGGCAAAGAGATTGACTTCTGGGGTCTGGAAAATGGAAGTGGTGTTGGCGTGTTAGTGGTAGACTAAGCATCAGAGGCTGAAATAAATTTGAAGTTCGCGCAAGCCCCTGTGCGGCCGTCAAGTGCGCTAGCTCCGCTCGTTCATCTTACCGGACCTTCACCCAGCCTCTTCCTTAAAGTAACCCAGGCAACATCATCGTCCACGCAGCCTCAAGCCACAACCAGACATGGATAACGATGAGGGCATTGAATCTATCCTCTATATGTGCCGTGAAGTCATGGGTGAGTCTCTGGAGATCTGCGGTGGTGCGCGATCGATCGATCCCCGACTGAACTCTCACTCAACAGTGTACCGCGTGCCTCCTCGCAAAAGCAACGCCGGGTACCGAGCTGAAGAGTGGGGGGATCTATCAGCGTACTTGTGGAAGGGCCGAATGCGAATCATCGAGTCCTCCGACAAATGCACCATTCGTCTCGAGGACGCAACTACAGGTTAGCGTCGTGTTGGTGCTTCTTGATCTTCTAGGCCTAACAGCTGCCGAAACGTCCTCTAAATTTAGGCGAAGGTGCGCCTTGTCGACTGTGTTGAAGCGTGGGCGCTCATCCATCCATCACAGTCTTTGCGCAGAGCCCTTATGATATATCCGGTACATCGGTCGAGCCCGTCTTAGACTCTTCCCGCTATTTCGTTCTCCGAGTCGAAGACTCCGGAAGAAAAGCATACATAGGGATTGGCTTCGCAGAACGGTCAGACGGTATGTCGGAGTTCCCTGTCTGGATCCACGAGAACTCTAACGAACCCTATGACGACAGCATTCGACTTTAGTAAGTATTGTAACCAGGGCTTCCAGAGCCAGATTTTCGACCCCCGCCGGCATAACAGTTCGTGCTAGTGCCGTTGAGGCTAGCTGCAGTTTTTTTTTTGTTTTGCCTTCCTTCGCCTCGTTTCGTGGCTTGAGCTAATGTTACCCCTTGCCTTGCCCATCCCATCTAGACGTTGCATTACAGGACTATACCAAGTAAGTCATGGCTTTAGGCCGCTTACGATCTAGCTCAAAAGCCGAAAACTCATTGTTCTCTTAGGCGACAGAAGGCACTGCAGAACCAGGAGAAAGACGAAGGTTCAGCTCCAGCACCTTCGCCCCATCTTCCAGCTGTCAAGCAGGACCTCTCGATAAAGGGTACCCTCGGGTCGATATCCATCCCTGGAGGTTCATCTAGCGCGGCGAAAAAATCTTCGTCGAACCCTTTATTTGGAAGTAGTGGGGGTGGCATCCCCCTTTTGCCGCCACCTCCTTCATCCAAGCGGCGATAATAATAGCAGAATAACGTAATGCAGGGAGGGAGATGCGGGCTTTCCATACCCGTTTGGTGCCCCGCCGTTGACTGGCTCGTGGATTTGCGGAATGCAGTTGTTGTTTTCGTTTGGCGAAGTTAGTGAAGCGTGGGATGGCGACGAGTTTGGTCTCCGACTCAATGAATATGGGAACCGATGACTCTGTGTGTATCCATCCGGTGAATTCGGAGGAAAACTCGAAGGACCAGAAGGGTCCTTAGGAAGATGGTTTAATACCCGGAGTGAGATATCACACCTTGCTTGGTCCATGGAATGCAGGTTCTTTAGGAGATGGGAACCGACCCTTCCAGATCTTCTGTCGTGGACAGAGATTGGCCCACCATGCCAGGAGGCACCCGGAACGTCGGATACGGCCCGGTGGCACACACTCTCCAGCTCCGTCTGCTTGGTTAATTCCTCAATTCATTATCGTCCCAAATCGCAGGGATGAGCATCCCGCCCTTGTTGAGACAAAGTCATATGGTGGGACTGATCGCTCGGCGCTCTTGTTCGGATGGAAACTGATGGCGCCGACTTGTGCTCACCTCATACCATTCAATCCTTGTGGCAAGACCTTCGCAGCTGCGCCACTGGCCACCCACCCCCGACGCTGGGCCTTGCGTCATCTGACGAGGATGCTCGTCGACCTATCAACGGCCAAGCTGTGTTTCAACTTTTCAATTCCAACTTCAGAGGCGTGAAACATGGCCAATCCTGACGATCTTGAGATATCGCTACGCGCCCACACTCAGTGTTTGAAAAAGAAGTCCGGCCAGGCACGCTATGCCGCTTGCCCGTGCTTGCCTGAGCCTGAGCCTCCCTCTTGGCGGGAACGCTGGGAAACTCTTCCGGCAACCAAGAAACCCGTTTAGCCCGACTCCTCATGGAATGAAATGTGTTGGGGTACCCGGCGATGGCGAACGACGCCCGTAGCGCTGAAGGACACAGGAGCATCATGGCACCCAACCCAGCGCAGCGCATTCGCACCCTTGGCTACGCTCAAATCAAATTCGCAGCGAGTAAAGTCAAACACTGCCCCGGATGAAGCTTGTACCTTTGCGCGAGATATTGCATCTCCAGGCATGTAGGCCCCAACCTTCCGTTGCACGCACCAAATACACGCGAACACTAAATCAGATCTAGAAGATCGAAGCATACCTATACACATTG
The DNA here is from genome assembly GCA_019633465.1 of Tulasnella sp. 417. Taxonomy (NCBI): domain Eukaryota; kingdom Fungi; phylum Basidiomycota; class Agaricomycetes; order Cantharellales; family Tulasnellaceae; genus Tulasnella; species Tulasnella sp. 417. The sequence goes on from WSTY01000005.1 coordinate 97,775, forward strand.
AATATGGCCAACTGCCCTTTTTTTTCGAATAATTCTTGGCGGGTTAAACCCCAGAGCTGTCATCAAATGAGCGCGCCTTGTTGTGGGTGTTTCGTCGAAAAGCTGACAAATCACAACACACTGTGTCCGAATTTTTCAACCACCACCAAAGCTTTCCTATTACCTTGTGAGTATTCACAGATAGACAAGGACTCCAGAATCTTTCAACAACCGGATCCAGCTAACAGGCATATCGATTACTAGATTATCCTTTCCGATCTTCTTCACATGGCTACTCCTTTACTCTTCGGTGTTGGAGCCGTTGCTGCCGCAGTAGCCGGTCGGCACTTACTCAAAAACGGCTTTAAGATGGGCGGCAAAGCTGCATCCGAGCAATGGGCCAAAGGTGGATTCCGAGCGAAGATGGATCGACGAGAAGCGATTGCCGTCCTGGGACTAAAGTGAGCGCTTCAGTTTTAGCTTCCCATCACGGCCAAGGCTCTCATCTAACCGTTACTTGTCCTCATCACCTTCTGTAACGTCATTAGGGATGGTCCTCTGTTGCGCAACCAACTCAAGGATGCACATCGTCAAATAATGATCGCCAACCATCCTGATCGAGGAGGATCACCGTACCTCGCCAGCAAGATAAACGAGGCCAAGGACCTGCTCGAGAAGACCGACGGCAAGAAGAGGTAGTGCATCGTTAATCCTCGGCCATGTCTCGGTATGCTTCCCTCCCACCCGGTCATCTTGTACGATACTCTCCATTGTGTAATCCGACTGTCCAGCTTTTGGCATCCCGCTAGCCTTACGCCGTGTTCTTACAAATATTGCGGCTTCCCCCTTGCCGATCACCGTTATGGACCCCATCGGCCTTCACTCGGCTGCTTCCCGAAGCAAATTTAGGTGGGCAGCATCGTGGTGGATCCACTTCCGTCGGGGCACCGTCGTTAAGCGGCACAGAGCCTCCGCTGTCTCAGGACTTGTCAAGGTTCGACGGGATCCAATTTCCAGGACTTCCTCCAGATCCCCATTGTGTATCACCAACAAGCTTAATCATTGTTACAGTTACCCCAGAGTCTCTGTTATTTCCAGTGATAGAAAAATTCGCGTGAGTGCAGCCACGGGGATGCCTCGCGCTCAGGTACCAATCTGCCACAATCGAGAAGATATGCGACTCCGGTTGCTTCCTCCGGTGGACACTTTCATCGTTTATCTATGTCAAGCCGGCCACCCGGCCCGGACCAGTTTAGCGAGGTGGTGTCATGAATTCGCTAGAAGTTGGGTCGCGGGCATCGTCGTAGTGCCCACAGTGTGAAGTGACGTCATTCATAAACCTTACAAAGCAGAAGGGTAAATTGTTTAAACGCAGGATCGTCATGAGGTCTTCCAGGGCGCCGACAGTCTAGAACCTTGGCCGGTGTTAAAAATGTCACGTTGCAGGTGTATCTTGAGATGTTGTTTGAGGTACAAAAGTTTCCTGAAAGAATCGTTGTCAAGTCTCCCAAATGGGGATCTTGCCCGTGTCAAGACAAACAAATATACGTGTATACAACAGCTTGGCCAACTGTTTGAGAATGGCAGTCTGGGCCCATCCTCCAGCTCGTGTGCGTTCGGTTGCATCCCTTCATTTTACCGAGCCGCCCAGCCTGGCGAGACCCAAAAGCACGCGTCGAAGGAGAACGTTCTGCGAGTCAAACAGCGCCGTAGCTTGCGGATCTTCTAGAAAAGGCAACACCGGGCCCGCTTACAGTCTCGCTTATACTGAGTCCCGCACAACGCGAGGGTCGTCGAGCAGTTTGTGTACGCTCCACGCGAAATGGTGACATATAGGGGGCTTTTGCAAACATACCTTCGCTTATACGCGTTCCTTCGAGGTGTGTTCATCCCACAATCCGATATCTGAGAATATGTTTTCTGCTGATGATCGTACTAGAGACCGAGTCGCGGCGGCCATTTTCCGAGCCGACGGATCGGGGCTTTTTGCCTCGAACAGCTCGAAGACGTCCCATATGGCGTTTTGGTGCTTTAAAGTCACGAAAGGGTGAGCGCCGGACAGCGAAGAGCGCGCAACATTCAGGGAAGGAAGGGAGGAAGGTAGCGGTAGCTCCGGGGTTCGAATTTGTGATACGACGCGAGGATGGGCAAAAGGGACTGGGTGTTCATCATCGATCCTCATGGCATGGCGGCCCTGTGCGCGCCCGTGGTGTGACAATGACGAGGGAATTCAAGGAGTTTTCAAAAGGGGGAGAGGAAGGGGGTACAGTGAATTGAATTGTCCGGTGAATTGCGGGTCGTCTCATGGGTTACAATCGAGTAATGATACCCTTTCCCCGAGACCTGGAGATATCCGAAGCAAAGAAAGGACCCATGATCGAACGGACGCCAGCACGGTGGTCAGCGATTTCCATAACTGGAGTGCACGAAAATACTGACACCCGGAGATCTTTTTTTCTGATGTACAATGGCAGACAAAGTCCCGCATCCGCTTCATCCCCCTGTTTCTGAGCTTCCTGCGCAGAACCCCGCCCGCTATCTTTTCCAGCGGGAACATAGAGTCACTACATCCGCCGCATTCGATGAGTGGCTGCCCTGAGTGTATGCCTCATGTCACAGAGAAAAGGGCGCAATCAAATACTTTCGATGCCGAGTCGAGCGTTCTTTCAGGCCACACCTCTTCTGCTACCGTAGCACTGGGAAAAAGCGATCCCACTTGCTTGCCGCAGTGCATCTGTTCAAACGGGACACCGGTTGCCTCGACGGCCAAACTGTTAAAGCATTTTTGCCAAAGCGGGACCGAGTCGAGACAGCCCGTGCGGTTTCTGCATTGCCATTGTGGACAGTTGACAGGCAACACTCATCCAAGGAATGTGTGCGGATCTGCGATGCCCCCAACTTTGGAGCATTCTGTGCCCGCCGCCTATTCCAGAAGTACGTCATGGCGTAAAGAAGAGGCGTCTGGGCTCTCGAAAGGCCTGGTCTAGCGCTCGCTTCGTTGTCCCTTGTGCGAGAGAAGGTACTGTGGGCGACCACGGCATGCATCCTGCATAAAGCAAAGAGTCCAAAAGGAAGTTTGTCCTAGGCAAGTCTGGAGCAAACCTTCTCTTCTCGGGTAGCGCGCAGGTCGGTGCGACAAATACGGGTTCCTGTGGGCATGTACGTCGGCCGGGCCGCTCGTCGTCGAGGGACGACTGTGAGAGGTCGGCCGTAACCGTTTCATTCCTCGGAGCTTGAAGGCACAGCTTCGTAACTCGGATAGGTACTAATAGAAAAACTCCGATATGGTACAGTTTTGCTGGTTTGATTGTAGCCGAAAGGTGTACTGAGAAGGAAAGACGTCTGGAAACCAGTTGTGGCAGGGCATCAAATTCCTGACTTGGTCAGCGGGACGCGCATGGACTTCAGGGTCACCGGTGAACTCCCTCCCACCACTCACCGACAATGGCGGAGACCCAATGGCATACGATGTACGCTTCGAATAGGAGGCCGACATATAATCTTCCTCATGCGGTATATTATTCACAGGACAATAAAACTTCCCATGGTCTCAGAGGAGCACGCGACCATCGTGAAGCGAGTCATCGACGTTGACAAGGAACTGCAGTCCCATGTCGTCAAAAGAACACTTACGACAGAGGGGAATGTTCTCGTAGCGTAAGTTGACCAAGCTGGGGGATATTAAAATGTCCCAAGTCTGAGGTTTCTTCCATTTAGGACGTTCAAGACCCTTACGGTCCGCCTTGCAAGGCTGACTCTCAATTCATTCCTGGAGAACGTCGACCTCGTCGTTAGAACTCTCTCCGAGTTCGCAGAAGATGCGGCTCAATATAAATCCCTCTCAACAAATAGCTCGACCGATAAGAAATAACGCCTTTTTTGTTGAAACCAACGACTCTGAGTCGTTCAAAAGTACATGATATCAGACTTCAGGATATTCAGCATTTTTGCGACCATTTCAGACGATAAACTAAATTCACTCCGCCCCACCAGCAGCCTTTGGGCGACGGATACGCTTCGCACCGGGCTTCTTCTCTGTCACTTTGACCTCTCCCGCGCTCTTGACTTGGTTGACTTCCGTTGCGAGTAACGACTTGATCTCATCATCAGCCAGTTGCTTCTCCGTCTTGAGTTTATCTTCTGAATACCACCCAGATGGTTCAGTCAACAGGGCTGGGCCTTGTTCAGTGACGAGGACGGTGAACATGTAGGCGGCGACGAAGGTATCTTTTGGCGTTTGGCTGGAAGGCAGGATCCGAGTCAAAGAGGCGTATAAGCCAGGCGAACGAACTGGCTTACGTGACTTCATATGGTCGGAAAACGCCATGTCTCTCGCCCTCTTGAATTGCCACGCGAGCTTTGGTGAGGTCATCGAGGGTTCGAAGGTTGAAGGGGAAATAACCAGCTTTAGCCTCGACGCTCTCGATAAGGCTCTTTGAAGCTTTGAGCTTGAGCTGATAGTTGATACCACCAACGCGCTGGTAGACTGATGTTCGGGTCTCGACGGCTTTGCACTAGGCGCGGCTCGAGTCAGTTCTAAGCTGGGTGGGTCATCGGCCCCACTTACCTTTCCATCAGGGTTAGAGGCAACAAGGACATCAACACCATATACTTCTCCAGCCACGAATGAGGCCTTCTCGTGACTGCTTCGCTGTTCGGGTGTCGGGTTGAGAATGATTCGCTTCTTGCCATCGATAGCGCCCTGGGTGTGTTCACATGAAAGCATGCCTGTTTGATGGCCACCTCAGTATAACCTCGAATTAATGGGCTAATCTGAAGCGCTCGCCTTCTACAGGCTTGCAATCCCACTGGCTGGCAACATTGGCAATGGTGTCAGTCACGGTCCAGTTCTTCTCGTCAACCTTGAACTGTCGGAGGGCAGCTTGAGCCGCAGTGTACGCCGCCTTGACGACATCTGCCTTTCGTCCGGTTGCGGGCTCTTCTTTGGTGGCACCAACGATGATGGTCTCGGTCTGTACGGCGGCATAACCGTCAATGTGTGCGCCGAGTTGGATCTTCACGACGTCGCCCTTCGCAATGGTTGCCCCTGCAACATCATCTGATCTAGGGCACGAGTTCCGTTAGCCAAGGAGTTCGCACACGAAACTAAATGTGGTCTACTCACGGAAGGGGTGAGAAATGAGAGACGATGTTATTGACGCTGACGCAGGTGGGGAAAGCAATGCCTACGCAGAGCGCAATGATTAGGCTAGTTATGTATGACGTTGGGGGGAATACAATGACGCACCCTTGGTCATCTCTTTCTTCGCCTTTGGATATGCAGCTGCGGTTAGCTTGGCGATCTCTGCGTCGCCATCCACGCAGAGTTGCTGGATGGAGGCCCCTTCAACGGCAGCGCTGACAACGGTCTGGAGGACCTGATGAACGATCGTGGCAGCGGTCTTATACTTTCGTCTCCGATCCGCCTCCTGTTCCGCTGGAGAGACCTCTGGTTTCTTCTCTGTCTTGGGCTTGTTTGCCCTTCGCCCTTGGACGGTCTTGAAGCCGTCCTGGTCCACTTGGTTGGTTGGGTTCTCGGTAGTCGACATGATGATATGAAGGTCGAGTCACGATGACAAGAGATGAGTTGAAAGGCGGAAGCGTCACTCTCAGAGGAGTACAGGCCCAGCACCACAGATGATTTGGGCAAATTGGTTGATGTTGGGATATGCGGGGTACGCGTTCTACGGTTGCAGTTCGGATCGCAATTATGCCTCGTAAACCGTATTCAGAAACCCAGCTCGCAGCTGGCTCACAACCTGTAACTTGAAAAGTGCGGGTAACATGAGTATTTCATTGGACCAGGAGGGCTGGGGCGGAGACGGGAGTATGATGGAGTCCCGAACAGTTTGAGCTATTCCCCCTAGCCTTCGCTGGGGTGAGCGCCAACACGACGCATTCTCTCTAACCGGCCTCCATCGACGACGAGTAGAGAATGAGAATATCCCTTCAGTTCAAGCGAGTGTCTTTAGCCGAAAGACAGCGGCCGCCTGCCGGCGTCCGGCAGGGGTTGGCGCCGCGGAGGAGCGAGGTCTCACGAATCCTGTTACGCTCTCTTCCCCAACTACTACTCATCCTCCACCCGGCTAGACGCTGGGGCCCGTCGTTCCACTCAATATCACCTAAGCATCGTACCACCGGTTTCGCCTTTCACTACTCAAGTCTAATCAGCATACAAGTCGTTACTTGAACCAACATCCAAGCACTTCCAGTCTATTTCTCAAGAGTTCCAATAAGAACCAAGCCACTTGTTCCCAGTCTGCGGCAAAGCAACACCAGTGGCTGTCCACGTCGCGACACGTTACCGACATCGCCCAGTCTCATTTACTCTTAAGCCAATGGAAGAGTCACCTTCACCATCCGGCTTTCGAAGATTCTCCTCCTACACTCTGCGAACGATGGACGGCGAACAAGCCTCCTTACTCAAAGGAGACGAAGCAGCTCCACAGTACGGCACGGTTCCGACCGACGATGGTCCACCGCAACCGACCTCTGCAGAAACTCGAAGGAGACTGCTTTTCGCGGGACTGAAGATGGCTCTCCTTTTCGTCGTCTCCACTGCCCTCCTTTTATTAACTCTAAAGCTGGCATTACCTACTTTGGAAGAGTACGTCACTCGGCACTTCGGAACGGCGACTTGGTACCTGACATTTTGTTCCTCAACAGAGAGGATCGACAGTATCTCCATGTACCCCGGACATTCGAACAGCTGCAGCAGCTGAACACACTCCTTAAGAAATACCGTTCAATGTACCCTTTCCGTATTGTGCTCTGCTTTGTCATCACCTACCTTTTGTGAGTACACCCGGCACAGGCGGATCAACCTCATCCTAATCGCCTGTTTCCAGCCTGCAAGCGTTCTCCCTGCCAGGCTCAATGTACATGTCCATCCTGGCCGGCGCCGTCTGGGGCCCTGCTAAGGCTATTCCACTATGCTGCACTGTGAGTTGATAGGGAGAAAGAGGGGCGGCCTAGCCTGAATCTCGTTCTTCTCTGCAGTGTGTAGCCTGTGGCGCAACTCTCTGCTACTTTATTGGAGCAGCCCTAGGCCCCGCTTTGCTGGTTCTGCCCTCTTGGAAAGCACGTCTTGACCACTGGTCGGTAAAGATCAACTCGGAGCGCGCCAACTTGATTCCGTTCCTCATCGTGTTGAGGTACGTATTGAATTCATCGGCTATTTGAGTGCAGTGCACTGAATCGACGGATCAGAATTGCTCCCTTCCCGCCCCATTGGGTCGTGAATGTGCTTTGCCCACATCTGGGTATCGGCCTTGTGCCTTTTTTCATCTCAACTTGGCTGGGAATTCTTGGCGTGACAGTTATTCACACTACGATAGGAGGTGAGCGTTTCCTCCTCTCTAGGTTTTGGGGCTCTTCTGATACTAGTATTCTGGAAGGTGGCCTGGACCAAATGACATCGGCTGCCGACTTCCACCTGATTTCATGGCGTAACTTCCTTGGTCTTTCGGCCGTTGTTGTTGCTGTAATGATTCCTGTGGGTATTCGCTGGTATTTCCGAAAGGAGCTTCAGACCGTGGCCGAAGTCGAAGCCGAAGCCGCTCTCGAGGCCGAAGAGCCCCAAGAACCAGATGTCACGAAATCGAAGCGCCTGCCTCCCGGACCAATAACTGTCTTCGAAAGCGAGGATGAAGCATATTTTACTCCAGCTGACCTGGATGCCGGCATTGATCGCAAAGGGAAGGGAGTTGATAAGAAGGATTGGCTGATGGAAAGTGACGACGACGAACCCCTACCACCTCCACCATCGCGGTCACCTCGCTCGAGCAGTGATAGCGAGAGAAGTTCGCTCGACATGCGGCAACAAGTGCCCCGAACGTCCTCGCCTTCATCTTCTTCATCCTCCGCAAAAGACGGGGGTGCGGATCCGAAGATCCTGGGATGAAACTTTTTACCCGCACGGTTCTGTTTGGCTTTAGTTTTTCCATACTGACATATTTTCCTCACTCTTCTATGTATCCCTCTTTTCACGACCACTCTCATGACGGCTGCGCAGTATTTTTGTCACTCACTCTCTTGGTTTCGTTCCGCTTTCAGATTTCACCCGTTGTGCGGAATTGTGTCCGCAATTGCTTCCCTCTAACCGTTGATGTACCCGTACATAGTAAAAAAGCACCTGTAATCGCATGGACATTGTCAGACATTCGCGTGTTGACAGCCTGGTTGCCTCGTGAATTGGATTGCGGAGTCTCGGAGAGGTTGACGTCGTGGGTAAGAATACGCCGGGACAACGCCTTGGAGTGCAATAACCGAGCAATTGCCATGGGATTTTCTGCACGTCCGGTCGTCTTAGAATTGAGTGTCGATTGTGGATGTGATTGTGATGAACTGAGACGCAACAGCCTGATCGGGTAGGATTCACAGCTTTAAGCGTTCCGAGGAGTTGGCGAATAAAGTATCCCAGGGATTTTCGTTGGCAGTGCTGGCGACATCAGTCCTGCAATTGATTGATTCTTGGAGCCATGTAGAAGAATTTTCTGGAGTGTACCCCCAAACGCCGCCGCGGACTCGGACGGCACATGAAACTTCGATGGCGTTTGTGGATTGTCTTCCGGTCCGAATGTTCCGGCAATTAATTTTATGAGCGAGATATGAGTTCATCAATGCACAAGTCGGATGTCTAGCCGATTGTGGAAATCAGAACCTAGTACAAAGCGAGCCTCGGCGTGTCCTTTGTGACTAAGGTTGTCACCTCACGTCGAGTTGTTCAGGGAGCAGAATGGGGTTGATTTTTTTTGCCTTTGGGTCCGACAAAAGAAGAGTCCGAAGACATCACACACATATATTTATATTTTACGTCCTTGCTATTATCAGTGTGATGGGGGTGGCACCGGCGATTGCCGGAGTTGAATCCGCGAACCATGGGATTGTCTACTGTCCCTTGTAAATTTCGGAGTCCCATTGGTTCGAGCATTCCAAGCGTCCGATGCTGCCCAAGTGTCAACGCCTAGTACGGCCTACGTTAGCGCCCCCAGGTCTCAGACTGACCCGGGCTGGATTACGTCAAATATCCTACTCCCGCTCGGCCCAAAATGTCACCTTAACATCTCAGGATGTCATCCAACCTGTTCCCCCTTCCTGCAACTCAAACACCTCACAAGTCCACCCGAATCCGAGCCTCAACGAAACCAAACTACCTCCAGTTACCATTACTCCTCCAACAACTACATACCCACCTCCTCATGTTACGGAGTACAAGCCTGTTCCTCCCCTCACGTTGGCGCGTCTTCCCAAGATATACATGCAGCTTTCAAAAGCCCGGTTGACCACGCTGGTAGTCCTAACCGCCATGTCTGGAGTCGCACTATCACCTTTACCCGCGACTCTTCCCGTATTGCTGGGAACAGCAGCTGGGACCGCGCTCTGTTCAGCCACCGCGAACACCATCAACCAGATGATCGAGGTCCCGTTCGACGCGCAGATGGCCCGGACACGGAATAGGCCGCTCGTACGCAAAGCTATCACCCCGTTGCATGCGGCTGGGTTCGCTGCAGTTACCGGGGTCGCCGGCCCGGCCGTCCTTTTGACCTTCGTCAATCCGGTAACAGCGGGTCTCGGCGCACTCAACATCGTCCTCTACAGCGGCATATACACCCGTATGAAGAGGACAAGCATCGTCAACACGTGGGTCGGTGCGGTTGTTGGAGCAATTCCACCTGTGATGGGTTGGACGGCGTGTAATGGACGTTTATGGCCCTCATCGACATCACCAATCGAACTCTTCCCACCTCCCTTCCTCGACTTCACGGGCTCCATAGCGTCATATTTCCCCGACCTCGTTCACATTGCGGGAACTGCAGATAGCCCGCTGGGAGCGTTTGCCCTGTTCATGCTCCTCTTTTCCTGGCAATTCCCGCACTTTAACTCCCTCGCACACCTCGTCCGGACGTCTTACGCCCAAGGGGGGTACAAGATGCTTCCAGTCACCGATCCGAAGAAGAATGCGTTGGTCTCGCTGAGGCACACGGTCTTGCTTGCAGGTATCTGCACAGTCGCGACGCCCTTGTCGGGCTTGACGACTTGGGCCTTTGCAGCAACCAGTGCTCTACCAAACGCCATGCTACTCAACAACGCGTGGAGGTTCTGGAGGAGACCAGGTGATAAAGAAGCAAGACGGTTATGGCACACTAGTTTATGGTGGCTGCCCGTCATCCTTGGTCTCATGATGGTCCACAAGCAAGGAACCTCGTGGTCGGAATGGATTGGGTTGGCGGAGCCAGAGAAGCATAATGAGAAGGAGAAGGAGAAAGAGCGGGAGGTTAGGGTAGCAGATAAGACCGAGTAGAGAGACCAACTAGAACCCTTTCGTTAGTGCAGTATGTTTATTCCCCATCGACACATGTATTTTACGTTCGCTACCAAGCGTTCGGACCTGAATGAGGGACCCAAACAGCACTATGCCTCAAGGGGCGAGTTCCGGATGGAATGCCCAGTGGAAACATTCATCCACTGACCGCGAAAATATAAATGCTCCGGATGGGCCCATCAAAGGTGTCAGATGCAATCCAATACTTGTCCTTGAGATCTTGGTGGTTCTTTCAGTCCGTTTTAAACTCCCTACAGAAGTCCTAGTCCGGTTCTAGGCCCTAGGGCCTTGTTGGAGGTTGTGGAAGGTGGATTGCATGTACAATGCACTGTTCACGTATAGAATCCCATAATCGATAGCATACAGGAAGCCATACGATCCGTCATCGGGGAACTTCAAAGTCGTTCGAGTGTCCACGACACTCGCTCGTCATGCCAGTCCATTGGAGTAGCCCATACCGCAGGAAATCGAGCTTCGACGAGTCACCGCGCAAGATACCATTGTTATTAGTAATCCCATCAGGGGGCGTGATATAAGATGTGTTCAATGCTAGGGAGCTGTATCGTGGTTGCTTGGACAAGGCCAAGAGCGAAGGTCTCGAGGAAGAAAACCACCAGTAAGAAAGTTGCTGCGTGTATGGAAAGTTCACTCGAAATGTCTGACAAAGATGCAGTAAGCTGGCGGACAAAGATTTTCCCGCCTGCTGTAGCTCTTATATTCCAACAGTGATCATGGTGAGACCCGAACAAGACAGGGGCGATGATGGCTCGAAAACTGTACAAGGGCATCTGCGGGACTGACGGCCCGAGGCAGTTTGGTCCTCTTGAATTCTTGAAGCGATTCGAAGCACGGCTCGCTAGAGATGCCCAGCGATAGCGTATCGTATGGGGACACACGGGCCAGTCTCCAACTTGGGAGCCGTCAAGATGAGATGAGGGAGTGAACGACAAACTCTATTATCTAAACCAGTAATAGTTTACTATTAGTCATGACTGTCAAACCGCCCGGGGCAATTAAGCACGACGGGAACCACGTCTACGCGGCAGTAGCTCTTGGCCTGAAGCGAAGAAGGCAGCCGTCTTTCGGGAAGAGCCTGTTCAAACACGACATATCAATACCTCTTCACCTATCGCGACGCCGACCTAGGATACTTACGTGGCAATGATTTGCACGTTATCACTGTCGGGGGTACGCTTGTGATCCCACTCCATAGTTGCAGCGGCAGTGACAATGGTATTGGCCATGTGAAGCATAGCGTATTCTTGACCGATGCACTTATGAGGACCGGAACCAAAGATAAGGTAGTTTTTAGGGTTCTTGTTGGCGGGAGACTCGGGGTCGAGCCAGCGCTCAGGAATGAGCTTTCCGGGTTCTGGGTAGACTTCAGGATCGTGAACGGAGGGGTAGATGGACGGGATGACCATGGCGTTGGCTGGAACAGTGTAGTTTTCAGAGATAGGGAAAGCACGGGTCGTCTTATAAGGAACCTATATCACAACCGCGGTCAATGTTAGCGAAAGATCCCATCAGGTTCATTGAAATGACCAACCATCGTGACCGGAGGCTTCAAACGCAGGCTCTCCTTGACCACAGCCATGAGGTAGGGCATCTGGTCGATTTGCTCCAGCGTTAAGGGAACGGAAGGATCGGGACGGATCTTGTCGTGTTCTGCGAGGACCTTGGCCATGATCTCGGGTTGGTCGGCGAGATGCTGGAACAGGTAGATGGTACCGCTGGACATGGCATCCTGAGATGCGAAGAGGAAGGACAAGACGACTTGGGCAATTTCGTGGTCCGAGAAGTCGGTCTTGCCCTTTGAGTTCTCATCTTCTGCCCTCATCAAGCTGACCCATTCATCAACCAGGCATTCGGGTGCCTCTCCAGCAGCCATTGCAACCTTGGACAAACGAGCAGCTTCCTCAAGGTGCTTCATGGCGCGCTTGCGACATTGCTTGGCGTTCCAGACGTTGGTACCGGGAATAGCCAGTGGGAAGTTGACGAGTTGAAGAGCGAGAGTGATGAGCCAGTATTGTTCGGTGATCTCCATAACGGCGGGCTGGGGGATACGACTGCCACAGAAGACTCGAAGGGAGGTCTCCATGTTCAAGTCACGAATTTTGTTCATGATATCTTCATGCTCAGCTTTGGACTCGGCGAGCCAACGAGCGAAATGTTCACGGGTGACCTTGTCCTGGATAGCAAGATAAATTCTGCACAGCCGAAGGTCAGCACGTTATCTAAGATAAGAATGGGAGATGAGGCGTACGAAATTGCCTTGCGCGTAAACAACGAATTCAGACCCCGTCGATAATCAGCGTGAACTTTGCCAGTTAGGAACACCCTGAAGAAAGATCTGTCAACGTCCGCGGACAAGGCCTGAGCTGCACGTTGCGTTTGCTTACCAATTGTCAGGTTCAAGAATCTCTTTGGCTGAGGCAACGAGGCAAGGTTCTGCGTAGGTGGGGGAGTTGAAGATCTTGCGAGTGTACTCGTTGCTCGAGGCCATCACGATGAAGCTATCTCGCGAAAACAGATCGTCAGCTCTGGCGCTATCAAGGGCGGAGCACTACGCGAACGAACATATGGAAGACGCTGAGAGCACTGAGGGGACCCTTGAGCCATTGATTGATGTAGCCTTCCATGGTTGGGTTCCTACTGTCCATGAACTTGCCGATGATTGGGATCGTCCATGGAGAGCCAGGCAGACTTCCTTTTTTTGAGCGATAGACAGCTTGCTCTAGAGCAAGGATTGAGCAGACGATAACTGCTGCCGAGATGAGGCCTTTATGAGAGGACAAGGCCTCGTAGGCGGCTGTGGTCGATACAAAGGAAGGAACGCTGGTCGAGGCTGGAATTGTAGCGGAGACATGGTCGGAAACGACGTTGGCGGCCATGGTGAAGAGGAGGGAGGGTGAGGACGAAGCCAATGAGGCTGCGATGGTTATCAAACGAAAGAAGGGAGGTGGAGGGTGAACAGTCCCAGATGGAATGGCACCATTTTATTTTCCAATTCCCATTCCCAGCCAAGAACCATCTCGTCAGGGTCACGGCGCCCGCTTCCAGGCTTCACCATGCTGCATGTCGTACCATTCCTGTATCTTATCATATTCAATGCATCAACACATTCCGAGGTTGTGCCAGACGATGAGCAGCTGACTTTGTGCCTCTTGTCGCTGAGCGATTGGGTTTAGACTGCATCATGGAAGAGCGATTCTCAGATTATGTCATAGCCGTCGTCTCATGGCTCTTAGGTAACACGAAAAATGTTCTCGCCCGCCGAGACTTTCTGGGTTTATCAGGGAGCAAGTGAAAAAAATGGGCCCCCCGCCGTGCACTGAACACTGAGGCCCGGCGGCCAGATTCCAAATTTACCAGCACGTGTGCACAGATAGGGACCAAGAAGCCGGCGGGAAATTATCATTGTAAACCACAAAGGGGAAAAGGGGGTACAGTCGTATAACAATATCAGGCATGCAGAAACAGGGATGTAAAGAGAGGGTATGCAAAACAAGAACACTAAGCAAAGCCAACTGTGGTAAAAAGCAAGAAAATCACCATCACGTGCGATAACTATTAGTTCTGTTAAGCTCACGCCGACGGGCTACTGCACGGTCGAAAGAGGTCTTGTTGTCAATAATCAAGCGTTGCCATGTTCGCCAAGAATGATGCGTGTTCTGCAGGAAAACGGTTTGGGTCTAAACCTCGCCTGCCGTTTCCAGAATTCTCGCTCACCAGTCGACAGAAATTCTGGAGCAGCTCCTCCTGAGTGACGCCACCGTCTGGCGCGTCAGCCATAAACTTAATGAGTTTCCGACGATCATCTTCAGAGACTTTCTCCTCAACAGACCGGTCCTTATAGGCTTCCTTTGGCTTCCAGGTAGGCCTCTTTGGGGCTTGGGCGGATTTGTTCTTGGCACCTTCTTCGTCACTAGAAGATTCGTACAATCTCCGAAGGGCGGGAATTTCGTTGGCGAGTCGGCTCTCATTCTTCTCGAAGAAATGCCTCCACCCTGGAGCATTATGGTGTTTAGCCTGCAGGGGTAAAATTCATAAAATTCATGAGTCTCTCGAAGATCCAAAGCCTATCACACGGCTGCCACATACAGCCTTAGCCATGTCTTTCCACAATTGCTTGAAGTCAGGATCATAATGCTTTTCGCAAATGGCCGTGACACATTGCTTCATGTCTGGAAATACGTCACATTTCAGAATCAGTATCGACTCGTGGTAACCGCACCAAACGTGAAGACTCTTACACTCGTAATCATCGTCCGTGTAGTCGTATCCAAACCACTCGTTCTTTGTGACCTTTTTCGGCGGTGGAGGAAGATAGCTCTCCAGGGGCTCTTGGTCCGCGAGTGCCACACCATCTATGTCCTCTTCTTCGTCGGCTTTGTCTGGCCCCTTCGGAGCTTTTCCATTCGTCTGTCTGGCTTTTTTTGAGCGACTAAGAGTGCCCTCTCCTCGTTTCCTCTTATGAGAGCGCCTAGAGGCACTCTTCGGCCCCGCCGCCTCAGTCCCATCGGGCGAAACATGGTCCTGCGGCTCATAGGAGGTCGACGCAGCAGACGACAGAGGTGTCCGAGGCATGCTTGGACTCCGGAAGCGGTGCCCAGAGGAGGTGGAGGCCAATGGTTGACTCGTCGGGTTTGGGTGATCGGCCCCGAGGACTTCGGGCGGGGCGAGAGATGGGTCAGACCGAGGTTCGGCGGCGATGAAACGGTTTCCGGAGTAGTTCTTTTCTGTAACAATCCTTTTGTGTTCGTGGCAGTCAAGTATCCAATCCCACTTGAGGCATATCCGGTCCGAACGGCGAGCCAAGCCGGCGAGCAAAGAGGGAACATGGTCATTCTGATCGTAAAGGACATAGCGTAGCCCTTTATCAGGATCTTGAGGCGTTACTATCTTTCCTCCAAAGTCCTATAAACATTGTTTAATGCCAGTGTCAGCCATCAGTCGAGCAGTGATGAGGTGGGAGCACAACACACCCGGATAGTTCTCGTAAGCTCGCGAATCAGCTCCTCTTGCTTAATCAACCCCAAGTCGAAGAGAAGGGGTCGTCCAGCAACGATGAATAGCTGTCCCAGGTTCTCTGAGCCGGCTGAAGTCATGGTGGTAACTTGGCCTTTGCGGTTTCTGTGAAGGGGTGGTGGTGGTAGAAATTAAGATGTGAACTGGCCAGCGTTGGCGTGTGACTTCACGGATGTTTGTTCTAGCAACTTCCGATCAACAAAAACAAAAACACGAACCCTGACCTCCCAAATTAAGCAACCTTCTTGCCGTTCGTTGTACCGCAGACAGGGGAATAAAATACAAAATACTCATTAGATACAGTTGATGAGCGGAAACATGGCCTGCAGCCGCTGTAATAGTACATATCTAGACCTGTACGTCATCGCAGTGTCACCATCTCTCGAAACGCGATATCCTGCAGGCCCTCGGTAGCAAGCGGGGTTTCGACATTTCACAGTCGTCCACGACTCGAACCATGCCACACCAGGGTGAGAGAAGCATATACATAGCACCCTATCGTGCCATGGTGTGGCCTGCGGGCTTCGAAGGTATCGGGGGCAGCCGACCCATTCGCCATGCAACGGGCTTCATCCGAGGGATGTAGTCAGAGAGCGTATCGACGATCACTAAGAATGACTGGTAAGTATGTTTTCTTGACTGACTGGAGAGCACTCACGTTGATGGTCGTCCTCTTCCGCCAGTCCCGACACCACAATGATCGCCAGGGGGGCCGACGGACATCCCTTGATCCAGATTGGGAACCCGCCTCCAAACGCGTATTCCTCTCGCTGGGGATCAAAATAGCAAGCGAATACGTGAGTAAATAAATCCCGATGTTATTGCGGTAGGACTGACCGGCCACCCCTTTAGCAAGGCATGCTGCCCTACATAGAACGAGCTATGGTTCCAGTTCCTCGCGACGTCCTTCTTTCCCTCGACATACTTCCAATTTATGGGTCCAATGGCGCTCTCTTCTCCGACCGCCGCAGCGAAGAGCGTTTGCCCGGTAAAGGTGGATATCTGGATGACACAGCCTTGCTTTTGGAACCGGCCTTGTGACCGGGCATTCATAAATTGCTCTCTGACCGCACTCCCAATCTCCCATGCGACATCGGCGGAGAAATATGGGAAACGAAGGCTTTCTTCCTGGAGAGGAGGAGGGAGGAAGGTCAGTCAACGATGCAAAGACGACGCTGCCCTGGATCCCGGGGCCGTTGCAGACTAACTTGCTCAGAGATGGTATCAACTAGTGACTGAAGATCTGAAGACATGGTAAAATTGAAGGGTAATTTGTATTGGATTTCGATTCTCCAGGTCTTGGGCGATCGCTATATAGTGTCTGAAGCTCGGTCGTAAACGGCTTTTAACGTTGCAGCCGTTGCGCAACATACACAACCTCGTGGAGATACGAACTCCAGAAACAAAGGCCCTCAGCTCCCTTGGAGATGCCTTGGGCTCGAATCTTTTGTCCTGAAGAGTGTTACACTCAGCTTTGGCTTGTGAAATCGTCTTGGGGAATTTCGATATGGCCGCGGACTCTTCATCCCGAATTGGGCGGGCCCCGAGTTGGATTCATGCCCTGCCTGGAACCGTTCAAACTGCTGCCTTTTCCTGCCACCGCCTACATCACATTCGAACGACTTCGCCCTTATCAATCGCTCCCTTTGTGACGTTCCCGACACGCTGGCGACCCTAGTGCCGAAATGCGCTTCCCTCTTTGCCTTCTCCTTCTAGCTTTAAGTTTCGCGTCTGCGACCGACCCCGAGGAGGTTAAGTGGACTTCTCCCCAGTCAGGGGAGACCTTCGAACCAGGCCAAATGATAACCGCCTCGTGGTGAGTGATATGCTCCTCTCGTGGACAGGATGCAACCCTGTATACTGATGTTCCCATTTGCCGCGTCTAAAGGCGGAGCGATCAGGCCATTATTTCCCCTTCCTTCTCTCTATGCGTTGAGGTCGACGGCGGAGATGATTGTGGTGACGCAATCTGGCCGTCCGTCAGCCGGAACGACTCCTCCTCCAGTTATTCTATGTCAATGTGAGTGTGTCCTTCTAAGAATCACGAACAAGCGCTGATTACATGTGAAAGTATCGCGCCCAACATAACCAGCCAGGGATCCTTCTTTATCAAAATGAAGTCCGACTTTGGAGATTACTATGCCTCTCCCGATTTCGACCTTTCTCGTACGTCTGCTCTGAACCCGTACTCAGCTGCCCTGACCCTTGGTTCAGCAATAGAAGCAAGCTCGACGTTCTCAAGCTTTATGCCGTCAAGCACAGTGTCTCTGCTTCCCTCGTCCACTTCCCCGCAAGCAAACCCCAAGGACGGGGGTGGCACAAGTCACATAAACCCTTTGGTGATCGGCATTCCCCTTACAATGCTAGGCATGGCTCTTCTTGGGGCTTTTATCTTCTGTTTGACTAGAAGCAGGAGGGAACAGCGCGAAGCTGGAGGGTCAACCGCTGGATTGAACCCAGTCTGTTCGGCGGCAAGGACTGTATTCCATCCTCCTCCTCCGGCTCCTGGAGTCGTAAAGAGAGGGAGCTTGGAGACAGGGGAAGCCACATTCTTCAATGTTTCTCTAAACAAGACGCCCTCAGACCTCAGTCTAGTCGAGAAGTCGGTGTGCGGAGCCATCTCTGCAGGCAGCGCTGCCGCTCGGCCGGTCCATGTACGGCAGCAAGACGGCCAACAAGAGTCGGAGGTCTCCTCAAAATCTCAAGCCCGCGGCCGAAGGCGGTTAAGCCTAGTAGACGAAGATGAACACTACACCACGCCTCCTCCTCGGACGTGGCAACGGCGAGACCCAGAGCGATACAACCGTGATCGATCGTGGGCCCTAGAGAAACAATTGCGTCGTGCGTTGGAGAGGGAATCTGATCTTCAGTGGGAGATCGAAAGACGTGAATCGGCTTGGAGAAAGGTGAACTCGTCCTTTCCATCACCCTCGAGAAGACGTTATGAAGACGAGTATGGCCGGTCATACACCATGCACTCGGCTCCTGAGTACAGGCGGCACTCTGACTTCGGACCAGACCGACAGTCTCCCCCTTCACGAAATAGACCTTCTGCTTTCCGGAGACGTTCTCCAGACCATTCAGCAAGCCAAATGTCTTATATCGACCCGCCAAAATACCGAAGTCTGGATCCACAGTACACCGTTCCAATGCAGGTACCGATACCACGACCGCCAACAGCAGTATCTGATCCTCGCTTGGACCGACCTCTTCTGCCAGAAGACGACGACATGCATGCAACACTCTCCGTTGTATCCGCATATTGTGAACCTTCTCCGATGATACCATTCAATGACTCTTCAAGACCAACGCATCAGGCGCTTCCCCCGTCATCAGCAGCCATGGCTGAGCTACCAACATCCTTGCGAGCCGGGGGCCGGAGGGTACAACCCGTGTCACCTCATTACCCACCCGGACTAGAGCGTACAACAAGGTGAGCTAGCCGCTCGATCATTTCTAGGACAAGTAGAACCTGATGGATTTGCTAGGTCACAACGGCGTGATCACGAACACGGAATGGGTGGTCATCCTCGTTTCGATTTTGAACAGAGAGACGCGAACCAGTTTCGCTTTTCTGATATGGGGCTTTCAGGGGGCCGGTCGAGGAGTTACAGTAGCCAGTATGACCCGTACCAGATGTATTTGCCCAGGAACCTTTAGTCGCATCCTGTTATATGACACGGAATCATGGAGATGGAGACTTTTGTAATCTTTTCAATGTAGCTAGCTATTGTAGGGTATCCAGTCGATATTACTTTGTGAAGACTGGAAGGCAATAGTGAGCAAGTTGGACTCCCGAGTTCTACACACGAGGGCTCACTGCAGACAACGTCTTCGTCCTGAACAACATGGTTCAAGCTAACCTTTTGCGCATGTGGAGCAAAGCGTGAAGATTTCCCCTACGATGAACCTTTGAGGACCACCAGCTGCAGGGGACAGCTGCAGATAACTTACCCAAACGAGCGCATACTTGAAGTTCGGAACCAACGAACGATGGATTGAATTGCAGACTGCCTCAATGGAAGCCCCTTTTCGAAGGCAGACAGGGTCCGTAAGGTCTGGGTGGGCACCTCTCTTCTTCGTGTATATCTTGACTAGTTTCGGGAAGGCGGACCAGAACCCGGATTGAGGAGTGAGACGCATGACTTAACGGACAGGACTCACCTATGTTAAGGTACTCCCATATCATATCCATCAAGAAATCAAGGCTACGGGGATTCGACGGGTCAGAATCCTTGTCTGAGACACGAACTGTTTCGCGTTACTTTAGGCCCATTTCGCAGCTGATAACTACCGAATGATCGAGGTGTGCTAACCGATCGACTTCCTCGAGGCTGATGCTATCGACCTTGTTGTAAACGTATAGACATGGGATGTACTTCCTCGTTCCTGGGTTGAGGCTCAGCTTATGGTGAAACAGAAGTTGCCACATCCCTCCTACCTAGCAAGACATCGATGAACTCGTCCACGGTGATCTAGAGTCCGAAGGGCTCAGCTCTTTTCGCAGTTGGAGAGTGACTGGTTGGTTCTCACATCCTCTCTGATCATGAGATCGCAGTTGTGAATTTTATAACCCTGGAGGATTGTACGAATGCTCTTCTCGTCTATTTTAGTGAGCTTGACAGTGGCGTTAATCTTGGAAACATGGAATTAGCGCGTTCGTATCGACGCGGCAGTCGTACCGAATTGCCGCACCGTGATCTATACGTAGAATCAAGCATATTAAAACCTAGCAGAATAAGAAAGAGTTTCGTACTTACCCCTCCTCCCGTTTTCTTTTTGAAAACGACTGTTGTGTCTGAGTCAACCGGTGCTGATCCCTTCGGGCAAGATTGACCTACGTACCGTCTGGTTTCCTCTTATTCAGTCGAATACCAACAGCGTCTAGCTCGATTTCCAGCAGCTTCTTCTGCTCAAGTGACTTGGTGGCATCCAGCATCACGATGATCACATCCGCCGTTTTAGCCACTAGGAAACCATCAGCTAAACGAGTTTGGTACAGGCGAAGCGAATATGCTGTACCCGCAACAACTTGACGACCTCGACCTCGACCTTGGGATGCACCTTCGACAATTCCAGGAAGATCGAGTAACTGGATCCGGGCGCCGTTATACTCAAGCACGCCGGGAATGGCAGTAAGCTGTCGGCGTTTCAGAGTGAGTCAGAACATGTGCCAAGGGTCAAATACTTTGATTGACTTGCCGTTGTGAACTCATATGCTGCGGATTCGGAGACTGTGTTGGTCATTTTGCTGAGGAAAGTCGATTTGCTAGATGAAAAGCATCAATTAGAAGTTAGCACTGGGAGCCAAGTAGGCGATCGAACAACACCAACCCCACACTAGGAAACCCGATAAGAACGACACGTGCATCTTTTTGAAGATTCAAAGGCATCAGGATCAAGTCACAAGCGGGTTTACTGCTGAATTTTTAAAGCACTCACCACCACTCTTCTGGACGTCGAACCCTTCACCTGGTTTACCCCCCTTGGACGTGGGTTCGAGTAGTTCCGCACGATATCGTGCAAGTTTGGCTTTCAGAAGACCCAGGTGATACTCCGTCGCCTGGGATTTGATAGACCGCCTTAGTTAGGACAGATCAGGATTCCCTGAACAAAATGCGATATTCGCCTTATTCTTCTGGGCTTGGATGGAATGTCAATCAACCAGACTTCACATGCACGCATCAGAGCTGTTCTTACTCTTCGACATCTCCTCTGCGTCATTGGTGTCAGATTAACAAGATTAAAGGGTTGAGATCGTGCGAGCAGTCAAGTTGGCTGACCTTCGATCGCTTTAATCTGCGCAAACCACGCTTAGAGTCCCTCCATTTTTCTACCAAACCATGCTCACCTTTTCCAAGACTCCCATGTTGGACGGATTATGTATTAGGTATTATGCGCTGGTCGGGGCTAGTTGTGGAGGTTGTGAGACGGAGAATCAACCACTATGACCGAAAAAGCCGCTGCCTTTCCCTTCCGTCAGCAACGGCCCCCTTCTCTACCAAAACTCAACCCTCGTCGCACCAAGTTCTGGGCTATAAACAAGGATATAAAACTTCGTGCTGAGAAGATCTTACCATCGATATTAGAAACACGACGACTAATTGCCTGATGCACCACCTTTGGACGCACCATCAGCTTATCCCTTGAAGCTTTCCGGCCGTCAAGAGACTTTCCTGTACATGGATGGATTATGTAGTATTCATGCTCGTCATTTAAAAAGGATTCCCGGGCTGAGTGGATAGTTCGAGGGCGCTTCTTGTCGGGCGGGACCCTACCGGTTTTGATAACAAACTTCCTCCCTTCCCTCCGGTTGTTTCTCCCACTAGAGACGAACACACAGCACTTGGGGTGACTTTCCCACTATCCCAGACAACTTTGATAGCTTCCTCCGGGCCTCAGGTCAAGCTTTGTTCTTTTTTATTGGGGATTTCTAGACGTGTCGACTTCGGCGATGTCTAGCGATGTATGACGTCTAGGGAGCTCTGAGAACCACAGGACCGCAGCCTGTTCTCCTCCTGGCTCCTCACTGAATCAGATGGCGAACTTATCATGGTTTAGCACTGTCGCTGTGCGTCTTTGTCGATCCAAGGATGTATATATGGATGACTGTTCCTCAGCAAATTTCGGCGGGTGCCGTAGTGAAATTCACTCATACATAGTCAAATGCTATCATAGTGGTGTCTTCGGTGGAGCGCTCCAATGAGAAATTCCAAACATATTCGGCCACAATAAATTTGTATGGATACATGATGATGACAGCAGGCAATCGATATACGTTGGGTCGCAAGATGTCCGTGAAAGCTAAGCGGGTGTACCAGGCAGGCCGATGGGGCGAGGGAGTAAGATAGCGATCTAGAGTACAGTGGTCGGGTGAGAGGAAAGGGAGAAGACCACGAGGAGTTATTGCACCGATAATCTTGAAGAAAGTGCGCGTCTATCGGTGAGCGCTCGAGTTTCGCTTGTGCTTAGAGCTCTCCCTGCTCGACTTCTCAGCCCGTAACTTGGCCTGACGCTCCGCGTTCTCCCTTGCCTGCAACCATAACTAGCGGAGACATCGAGTTGATCAGTCAGCGTGAGTTCCTTTCCTCCAAGTCGGGAAATCAAAACTCACGTTTGTGGTGTATTCGTGGAGAGATCTCGTATATGACCTGAGGTCCTGTGGACCGGCCATCCTGGGGTGGCGGGCGCGGGTGGTGGTTGCTGAGGATGCCATTGCAACGAGGTCGAAAGAGGTAGTAACTATAACTTGAAGAGGATATGGGACTTGAGAGAGGTTTTATGGGTAGATGGTGAGGTGTGCTGTGAGTTGGCAGCCGAAGCCATCCGACCGAGGGGAGCTCTTTATAGATCCAGGCTGCTAGTCCCGGTCGGGTGGTCCGTGGAGACTCCGAGGAGTGATGTCATGTCAGGCACGCCACCGCTCCAAAGTCCGTTAAATCCACCAAGCCCGCCGAGGGGTTGCTTCGGTTGCCACCAAAATCCAATTATTACATATTCGATCCACTTCAGTCGTCGGTGGATCCAATGAAGTTCGATTCGAGATATGTCGTTGGCTCCTAGTGGACAGCTACGTACTCCGGCCGACGATTTCTTTGAGCCACTGCTGCGACGAGGGCAGTTCTCTTCCTTCCCAAGGTGGGAGGGGTGACGTAGGACACAGACAGACCGCTTAATCGACACTGCATTCGTGCACCTGATGAAACTCGCTGACAGAACAATGTGGATGTAGAATTAAGCCCGCGCACGGATTGGGCTGTGCCGTGAATTCTGAGCTCATTGGACCCTGATAATGATCTATGACGCAATACACGTGGTTGAACACCAAAGCCCCCCATTTCCTCGAGTCGTTGGGAGATCGACGCGACCTCTTCGGCTGCAGGGTGATGGGAGGTGGTCCCCAGATCAAAATTATGGTGATCTTCTCGAGCCCCACCAAGTAGAAGGCCTCGGGCGTCGTACTCAGCCTCGCCGAACGTTTGCCCTGCAAGCGAGCCAACCCAGACGCTTGGCAGACAAGAAACCCCGCGTCTCAGTTCTAGACGCTGCTGTCAGGCGCTCCTCGTGGGTTGGTGACTCGTCACTATCACTAAATATTGTTAGCCGAATGCGCCTCGGAGTCCGGGACCGAGGCGCCGCGTCGATCTCGGGACAATTATCACTTTCCGACAGCGGGCCGGAGAAGGCGCCCAAAAGCTACACCAAGAGAAGCGACGCTTTTATGGTCTTTTCGAGTTCGAGAATAGGTCGCCGTGGGTCGACACCTTCACGTCGCACGCGCCAAGGGTCATCGGGCGTCATCGTGTCACCACTTTCGGAAGCTTGTTCGAACCCGAACGGATGTCAGATTGTATGTTGCCATCACTTCTATGGGCGAAGGTCTCATGAAGAACCTCAGCGAGCGGAGGCACGCGTTGGTGAGGAGAAACCCCAAACGTTAGGAGTGGGGCCCAACGCAACCTGGCCTTGGCGTAATGCATGCTTCATGAAGTATCGACGTCAGCCTGATCAACCCAGCAACACGACCACCACACGAGCGAGAACACTTCTAACTATTCAGCAGACGTGTGGTGACGCTAATTACTGTCAAATGTTCGTGGCTCGATGACGCCAAAGAAGCGTATTGATCCCAAGGCCCCATCGAACTTGGGCGCAAGCTGCTTTCACGCCACTATTGAACCAAGGACCACCATCCCGATGACTTCGACAAAACCTTCACCTATATGGTACTCTGAATATCGGCTTATTGGGACAAACTCCGGCTGATAGGAAGTACGAGCATCAATTGTTATTGATTCGGTCTCTCCATATTTGAGGTTAGATCAGCCACAGAAAAGTTAACCAGGACCTATTTCCAACGAGATCAGAAAACTGGAACTGGCTGCTTCCGCTTCATAAAGTGCTCACCATTCCACGCAGACTTCGTCTCATATCTTTCCCGCTTCATCTTCAAACCTCCAGAATCACCATCAATCACAACTTCCATCCTTCGGCCCATCCTTCCAACGCTCGTCTGTCTTGCTACAATCGAATATTGGCTTGCCCAGCCTCTCGTTCACGTCGTTGTGCCTGTCGCACAGCCACTTGCTGAGAGAGAAGCGGTTATCGACCACTTTGTCCGGAGGGTGGATGGCCATGTTCTCCTTCAAGTGCGACGCGCACCACCCGCAGGGATATAGATTTGGTAAGGCCTTGAGAAGGTTTAACATGTCCGAACGCTGAGTAGGCGTTGGTTTCTCTGGGTAATATGCGGCCGTTGTATGTAAGAATGTCCAAGTCGCCCGGCCGAGGTCTTCAACGTCTGGAGGACAGTCCGCTGGTCGTGTTGCCGGTGTAGTTGCTGCAACTGCGCCTGTTACTGCGGCTGCTGAGGTTGCAGCTGTCGATGAATGCGATGACCCCGATGACGTGAAAGAACCTGCTTTAGAGGAAGACGGGTCTTTCTTGGTTTGAGCTCGCGCCGCCGCCTTGAACGAACTGACGTTGCATATTTTGCACGGTTTGCCGTCGGGTCCAAGGACAGTGCCTGGTGGAAGTTTTGGCACGGATGCTGAAGACTTTTCTTCGGATGCTGAAGGCATTTAAGCAGAGTTGCAATTCCGGGTTGGGGATTTTACGGCAGGGGGGTTCTACTCAATAACAGTGCACTTTTGGAATCAGCCGTGAGAAACGGCGAGTTTGGGCCGCCGGCTTATCAAGCCGTGTTCGGTGACTTACCGGGTATCGCAACTCCTTTGCTTGGGGCCAAGCGTTGACATCACCCATCCTAGTCGCCAAGGAGAATTGCTGCGCATCTGGTGAGTTTTGATCTTCTCTCGACATCCGTTCGCCCGTCGCCATCGACCGATAGTTGAGGATGAAGCTCATAAGCCCTGCGCTCGCTTTTAGCTTGATATTCATGGTTGCTGCACAGCCCGCCAAGGTCCTTATCTTTTCGGCCACAAACGGATATCGCCATGGTAAGATAAGGGAATGGTTCCGCCTTCAAAAGCTGATCCCGCGATGGAACCCCCTCGGCCTGAAGAGTCCATTCCTGATGCCATCAACGCCCTCACGAACGCTGGCCCCTCCCATAACATAGAATTCGATCAAACAGAAGACTCAACCGCGTTCAACGATGAAAATCTCGCCAACTACGATGCGATTCTCTTTTTAATGGTCACCGATATTTCACCCAACGACATCATAAACTCGGAGCAGCAAACAGTTTTCCAAAATTACCTGAACAGTGGAGGGAACTTTGTGGGCATACATTCAGCATCAGATTGTTTGCACGATGCCACGTTTTACCAGAGGGAGATTGGAGCGTATTTCTGGGATCATCCGACGCTCGGCGAAGCGGCAAGATACCCCGCCCCTTATATCTTAAGCAGACGACACTAAAGTCAGATACCCCATCCATAGACGTTCTTGAATAACATAGAACCGACCCACCCCATTGTCAGCATGATCCCTGAGCGATGGACGTATACGGAGGAAGTGTAAGCATGCCGTGCCTCTCGGCTTCCTGTCTCCAAGGCCTTGCAACGGTGATTGTACAGGTACAATTTCAAACAAGACCCCCGTTCAGTGGGAGCCAAGGTTATTCTAACCGTGGATCCAGCCTCTGCTGGTGAGGCATACACCCTTTGCCGAAGGCGCTAATCTTGACATACTGGAATATCCATCAAGGTACCAACGCGAGCCCCGTTATCCAAGGAGACCCTCATCCGATCGGTAGGTCGCCTCCATTTCAACCTATCGAATGGGGGTGAATGTAAGACCTCTGCAGCATGGTACCAGGAACGTGGAGCCGGTGCCTCCGAGGGAGCTCTCAGCGTTGGAAGGTCGTTTTACACGTCACTCGGTCATCTTTCATCGACTTGGGCAGTACGTCATTCCTACCGTGATGCTGTCACTAGACCTGACGATCCTTCGATGCGATGTAGAACGAGGTTTTCGTGGCCCATATAATGGCGGGGATTACTTGGTCATTAGGTTCGAACACCACCAGAGCATTCAACCCATCAGCGACGATCGGCAACGCGGCATTAAATGAGCCTACAATTACAGGGTGGGCCCCGAGTTCTTCTTGTCTTTTTCTCATTCCACTTACTGGAACGTCTCAGAGGGTCGGGCCAAACTACTCCAAACTTAGCAGAAGGAGAGGGGTTAGGAATCAAGACAGCCCTTGTAGGAGCTGCAGCTGCAGCTGCGGCAGTAGCTGTTCCACTAGCTTTTTCTGATATCTAAACCACTATGCTGTGACTGGACCCAGTTCTGAAAAGGTAAAACCCATGACATAATTTAAACTGATACTCTTGAGCAACTCGGTTCATTAGTGTAGCGGTTATCACTCCGGATTCTGATAGGACAGCAACGTCTGCAGATCTTCCGGCAACCCCGGTTCGAATCCGGGATGGACCTTCATTTTTCTTTTTCATCAACTTGCAGTTCGAACCCGCTTCAATCATTGCACGCACTCCTGCGTTACGATTCGGCTGGCTTGTGGGCACCATCACACCGCAAATACGATAAAACCAAGCAGTCTTTGTTCGTCCAACAACCTGTTACGACAACACATCGCAGTTCTAAGTCGCTTCCCAGCCTGACGTGAAGGAAGCAATTCCGGCCAGCCACGCAAATAAGTCCACCAGGTGCTGTCATCAGGTAATGCGTCAGTGGGATCTTTAGTCAACCTGTACGACCGGATTGGCTCACCTTGTTTTGGAAATAGCCCTTCTCCAGAGACCTGAAGTTTAGAGGTTTATAGAATTCAGTAGGTAATTCGTGCGTCCAAAGAGATGTCAAGTTCGTCCCGTACCAGTGCAGGCTTTGGGGGAAGTTGACCAAATTCACGAAGAGGTCAAGCTTCAACGCCCTCCGTTTCTTCTGAAGAGCTTTGTATTCCGCGCGTGTTGCTGCATGATCAGCGGGCACTAAGTCCCCAGCCTCAATCTTCTTCTCGGCCACGGCGTTCCTGGCCAATTCGGTTTCCCGCTCGTCGAGAAGTTTGAAATCCTCACGGAGGTGAAGGAAATGGAGAACGACGTACACCGCCCAAGCACGGCATGACCAAACGGCCAGGGTCGAGAGTTTCTTGACCGGAAATTTGTATATTTTGTGGGATCCAAAGTAGTAGAGGTGTTCGAGTGGGTAGTAAACAAGCATGGCAAGGGCTTGCAAACGTTCGATGGTGAGAAGTCGACGGTTCGAGGCAGGTGTTCGTTCCATGGCGGATAGCCACTTAATAATCGGCACCAGGCCTAGCGTGAAGGCAACTCGAAGTTAGATTAATTCAGTTTCACTGAAGGAGAACCGCACCAAAGAACCTCCATAACATCCGCGAATCGCTGATCAAACCAGCCATTTTTGAGAAGCGCTCGGCTACTGGACTGCCTGGAGTCTTTCTCAAACCAGCTGAGTGCCGCAACCGAGCCCTCCAGTTCAGCAAAGGGACCAGAATCTTCAAGGTGGTTTCGATAACCTGGGTTATGACGCAACATGGTGGCGCTATCAGAAGAGGTTATCACCCATCATCCCAGAGGTGCGCACCATGAACAATTTGCTGAGCGAAAATGATATTCTGGGTGAGAATAACGGTGAAGACGTGCTCATGACCAGCACTCACTCGGTCCCAGAATAGGAGCCAAGGAAAGTTGCAAGCCGATCCAAAGTCGGGGATTTGGGAATCATCTTCCCAACTCCACCTAGTATCATGTCTTCAGTTGCAGGAATAAAGCCCAGTGGTGCCGTTGAATCCATTTTGAACGGAGTGCAGCTGAAAGTCCTGTGGAAGAATACGGGAAAGGCGGGTAGCCGGTCAGGGCTAGCTTGCCTGTGTTTGGGCGGGCATGTTGATAACCTAAGCAGGATGGGCAGAGTTGAAATTTCTTCAGAACAATCTCGAAGTGAGTCCACATAGCCGCTCACTCTCAGTTAAGCGACTTGCAACTAGCATACTGATCATAGAATTTATATCGCATGGTCGTTCACAGGACACCAAAGTTCGGGCCCGGAGTGTTGTCAGTGTCCTCGTCCGCGTTCCCGTCTTCAAGAGTGAACGTGCCTTGGGTTGAAGGCGGGCGTTTCAGCGTTCAGTCCTTTGCCTGAGCGGTCTGTGATATTCTTTAGATTAATGCTGCTTGACGTCGTTTAGGTGCAAGCAGTAGGTGCTAGGTCTCTTGACTGGGCGCCCATGATAGCTTGTTCCTTCGGCGGAGGCATTCGTCTTGGGGGACCATCGACCTACATCCTCGTTACTTGTTCCGCTCAGTATTGTAGATGCCCTCAAATTCATCCTTATTTCTCAACAAAATTGCTCTAGCGCCCGCGTGTATGCCATGAGAGTGCAATGGGAAGCCACAGTCTCGACCTTCGGCGTTTGCCTAGCCGCCTGCTACACAGATGCTCGCGGATATGGAAAGATATTGGTCCCACACGGACCCGCATTGACTTGACAGATCCATCCCGTCTCCATATATAATACTTCCGGTTCTGATTCAGAACGTTCCTCCCTGACCAGGTCCAGCTCAGTAATCGCGTCATCCACCTCCACCATCACGCATCGTCTACTCTCGACCTCTCACGCTATTGCCCCGCCATTTGGCACCGTTCAGAAGCGAAAGGGATCATCACAGAAATGAGCTCAACTTATGATGAATCGTCTACCAATTCAGGGGACCAGCCTCGGCCTCCGACCAAAGCTCTTCTTTTTACCCAGAACACTACGCGAAACCCAATTTCATGGAATTCCGCTCTTCGTCAGGTCAATCCAAATGAAGTGCTGCACTCAGTTCATCTAGCCCTACACCGAGCTCTTGATCCTTGCACTAACGGATGTGCTGATGCTTGCTCGTGGGCAATCCTCAATACCCCGAGTGATTCAGCGCAGCCGATCGGGCTCAAGGAGGTGCAAACATCGGCAACGCCTTCAAATGGAAAGATTCGGACACTCGTGATACCTCGACCGTCCGAGCTCACCTATCCACAGTTGGGACCAAAGGACACCCCGGAGATCAGCGTCAAGCTTCGGTTTTACGGGCCCCACGAGCAGGTCGATAGAAAGGCTCATGTCGACGAAGCATTGAAGTACGTGGAGCAAGCCACAGGGTTCAAGGAGATAGATAGGTTCTTGGTTGGGTTTGATGGCGTTCGATGGGCCGGTGGCGACGAGGTCTGCGCCAAGGGGCAGGAAGAAGTTGATTTCCTCTTAAAGTCCGGTGTCTGGGAGGTAAGATGAAATATAGTTTGTTCTGGTATTGTGCTGGCAGACTAACCAAGGGCTCGTTGATCTAGTACATGTCCGAGAATCCGGCTCTTAAAGCACTTGGCGTATCCGACTTTTCGCCCCTACACCTTAAGACGCTGCTTGACAATATACCGAAAGATGGTCCGGCTCGGCGACCCAAGATGAACCAACTGAACTTTGAACGTGATTTACCCGAAGAGCTTGTAGATCTGGCTAAGGAGGGAGGTATGGAGCTGCAAAGTCATGCGGATAATCGAGGTCAGTTCGACCGATGACATAAGTGCCTCGCATTATTGACGAAGGCACGTCTTCTCAAGTGCCATACGAAGGAATAGAAGGCCTATTAAAGGAATTTGCGGATCGTCTACCACTCCCGGCATCGTTTGCTGAGTTGCGAGCCAAAGGAGAGCCCGCGATCGAGTTACTCTGGGTTCTGAAGGTAGAGTGGTGCTCTTTTCACTTGCCACCGGGACATCGATAGTCTGATGGTCGAATTCTAGTATACTATACTATTAAGGGATCGGGGGCTTGTTGCAGACAAGGGGTATGTTCCGGGTGACTTATGTGTTGTCGGAACCTTTCGCTGACATTCGGTCTAGCTTCGTCCTCTCTTTGGGTTTCAGAGATTGAATACAGAGTCCAAGTTAATCGAATATGTTGTGGATCATTTAACCAAGCTCAGAGTCGCTATTAAATGGCTGGTATTCCATCGTTTTCCAACTCCTCCGACTGAGTTCGAGCTTTCCACCACGATTTCCCATATGAGACCAACAGCTCTTCCCCTTTTCGAACACCACGGGCGCAGCTCCAAACACTCATCCTCATTTCCCCATCCACCACCCTTTCTTTGAATTCCACGTTTGGTTTGTCCACTGTCGTCCCCCGGTAATCATTGATAAATCGGGCTTCATTGCCCGTACGCAGTGCATCAACACCAACATTGGTATATGTTTCCTCATCGTTCCCGGGCAGCGTGCTGGACAGTTGAAGTAAGGAAAGATCGTAGTCTGACTCGAGACGGTCATCTGAATGGACTTCTCCGAGATAATCCAGTATATGAGTAGATGGAGATATCTTTTGGCTTGCGAACAAGCCGCGTTGGCCTCTAGCTGGGTGGTTGGGATCCGTGATGACTTGAATCTTCACCAGCCGGCTCTTCTGAAGGGGCTTGACCGATTGGGAAGACTGAATTCTTTTTCGAACACTCGGTGGGAGTTTGGGATCATATCGCTGCCTATTGAGATAAATGATGTCTGCCGGCCAGTTTGACGGTGGCGGGGCGTCGTGCGGCAGAGGAGGCATGCGCGTCACTCGGCAACGAAGGGGAGCGGAACCGCGGGAATGAACTACCTCAGTAATATTTGGATGTCGACCACCACCCTCATATGCTTGCAATCGTAAGACGCAAGGCAGCTTCCGCACGGAGACCTTCTCCATCTATCTTATCTCGCGGCAGGCATGCTAGCACTCTAATTACGTCGTCGCCCACCGCGGTTAGACGGAAAGTACCAACACCGGTTCTCAAGTCGCTTGGACATGCCCATGCCCGAGTATTATCCTATTCTGCATTACCAAGATTCGTAGCGAGGGCATTCAGAGTACCGATAGCAGGCGCAACAGTAGGGGCCGGAGCCTTTGGATACGCTAATTACAAGTTTGAAGGTGGAGCCTCCAAAGACACTGGCCTTATTTTGCTAGCTAATGAAAGTCCTACTGTACAATAGAACTCAGGACCAAGTCGACAGCATGGATCGGTGATTTTCAAGATGGAGCTGCGGATTTTCTTGACGCCGCGGGCGAACAGTTCTCGTCCGTCAGAGCGCGGGTCGCGGCTGTGGAACTTCCAACATTCGAAACCCCCGAATTCCTTTCTGGCCTGCTGAATTCCTTCACCTTCAAGGACGGGGAGTCATCAAATAAGGAAAATAACCAGGGAGAAGGTCAAGACAATGGACAGCCGGATGGAGGAAATGAGGGACCGGGAGCTCTCGCTGCCTTAATCGCGGCTACAACATCCTCTCCCATGGATAGCAAGGGAGAGGAGAGCAAGGCCGACCCAAATAACCCCGAAAGACCGTCTGAACTCATGAACCTGACGAAGAAGCTTATTGGGATTAGGAGCATACTGCTGAGCATCGGGCAGAATGAAGCCTTGACCTTGCCTAGTATCGTCGTCATTGGGAGCCAAAGCTCTGGGAAGAGCTCCGTCTTGGAAGCCATTGTTGGTCATGAGTTCCTTCCGAAGTAAGTGTGCATCTTGTTGATATTGAGATAGATGGGTTTTAATGAACTTTAACAGGGGGAACAACATGGTGACGAGACGTCCAATCGAGCTTACCCTCATCCATACCCCCGACGCGGCTGCAGAATACGGTGTATTCCCAGCTCTGGGTCTTGGGAAGATGACGGACTTCAAGCAGATTCAGAAAACATTGACGGACCTTAACAAGGCGGTTCCTGAGTCCGAATGCGTCTCTGACGACCCAATAGACCTCCGAATCTACAGCCCTCACGTTCCTGACCTTACCCTCATCGACCTTCCGGGCTACATCCAGATTAGTTCGATGGACCAACCTGAACAATTAAAGGAGAAGATTGCGGGCCTCTGCGACCGTTACATCCAGGAACCCAACCTCATCCTCGCAGTCTGTGCGGCCGACGTCGACTTAGCCAATAGCCCAGCGTTGCGAGCTAGCAAGAGGGTGGATCCTTTGGGCCTGCGAACAATCGGAGTGGTAACGAAGATGGATCTTGTCCCACCGGAGACTGGAGCCGCGATTCTGGAAGGCAACCGATACCCGCTACACCTTGGTTACGTTGGCGTCGTAGCCAAGCACACGCCTGGGGAAGCAAGGAGAGCAGGCCGGCGTGATGACGAGAGCTTGTCCAGCGCTGTGGCGCGAAAGGAGGATAACTATTTCAACTCTCACAAGGACCAATTCGGCTCGAAGTCGGTCATGGTAGGCACGGGTACTCTCCGACGCCGACTCATGGAAGTCTTGGAAGCCAGAATGTCCTCGTCTCTCCATGGCATCACAAACGCCGTGCAGCTTGAACTGGAGGAAGCGTCATACCAGTTCAAAGTTCAGTACAACGACAGACGCATCACTGCTGAGTCGTATGTCGCGGAAACAGTCGATGCATTGAAGGCGAGGTTTAAGGACTACACCGCAGCATTCCGTAAACCACAAATCCGGGCGAAGCTCAAAGCCATGCTCGACGAAAAAGTTATGGACGTCCTGGAACAACTGTATTGGGGGGATAAGCGGACAGCTGAGCTGTCTTCCCTTGCGGGCGATGCCAAAGTCCAGCCGGAGAATTTGGAGCCTTACTGGCAGTACAAGCTCGAGGCTGCTTCATCACTCCTCACCAAGTCCGGCGTCGGAAGAGATAGCACGAACCTTGTTGCGGACGGCCTACGGAATCTAATTGATTCCATCGCTTCCGGAGAACCTTACAGCTTCCACCCAGCGACAGCAGATCGCATTGTTCAGTTCTCGCATGCGATTCTCCGCGAACGGTTGGGCGTGACCTCGGATCAGGTGGAAAACTGCATCAAGCCTTACAAGATGAAGAGCGAGGTTGAGATCGACGATCGTGAGTGGGAAGCAGGGCGGGAAAGGGCAGTTACCCTTTACGAGAAGGAGTTGGCTTCTTGCCAGGACCAGCTAGCCGCCATCAAAAAGAGGGTCGGAGGAAATCGGAAGTTAAGCTCCCTGCTGAGCTACGTGACCAAGCTAGAGGAAGAGGAAAGGAGCAAAGCTGCCAAGAGGCTGGCGCTGAGTACCACTCCCAAGGAGGACAGCAATCAGGAGGACGAGGCCCCACCGGAGACTTCATCTCCATCCATTATGGATAACTATCGTTACAACCCCGCGCACGTGGTCGATGGTAAGGTGCTTCTACCTCCAGCTCCATCCTTGTTGCTAACTTATTCCCTTCAATCAGCTCGACGTGCAGCCGCTTATATCGATCGATTGGCGATACTCAAACTTCGCCTCGCAGCGTTGAGGTCGAAGCGATGCCGCAACGGGCCCGAAAATGACGCCTTCTGTCCTGAGGTTTTCCTCAACGTCGTGGCGGAGAAGCTCGCATACACATCAGCTATGTTCATCAATATCGAGCTCCTCGACCAATTCTTCTATCAGGTACGTTCCTCCTTCTCGATCGGTTTCGCTCGTATTTTACTGAGGCTCCTTGCCACGTAGTTCCCAAGGGAAATCGACTCCAGGCTGATGTATGACCTCGACCGGGCTGAGATCACTCGCTTTGCTCGAGAAAATCCAGTCGTCCGCCGCCATCTCGACTTACAAGAGCGGAAGGAGAAGCTAGAAGATGTTATGAAGCAGTTGCAAGGTCTCGTGAATTTGCGCAAGGACTCCCAGCCTACGGCCCGACGCCAGCAAGGCCTCTTCAGCTTCTTCTAAAGCGTCGTCCCTCGACATTTTCCCTTCGCTTTTTATTGTTGTGCGTATCTCTCACCTCTCCTTTTTCTCTACAATTTATACTTTCTTTTCGTGTTTTCCTTGTTGCGATGCCACTCTTCTATTAGACACGACGGATTGCCATGAATATAATATGAGGAAACAATGGTATCCAAGGCGAACAGTCCGAACGATTACAGTCGAGCTTTCTGTTGTTTTGGTTGACCAAGCTGTTCACGCCGTAAGGGTGAGATGCTGCAACATTGCTGGAAGCGCGGGGGATCCTCACCTTGAGAACGCCTTCCAGCTTGGTGGCCAACCTGGAGAACAAATTATCATGAATCAGCGACTGAACTAAGCACCCGCAACCGAGAAGACTAAGTTTACATCATGTTACCCCGAGTCTTCAGCTTTCCGGTCATGTATGCCTTCTGACCGCCAATCTTCCCTGAGGCCAAGTCGGTGAACGTTTCTATAAAAGGAAATGTCAGGCTCGCGTTCGGCGGCGATAATTTCATCCCGCGCTACTCACCGTCTGAGAGCCAGGGTCGGAGTTGGGAATGGTTCATTAGGAGCTGCGTTCGGAGGAGCCGGACGCCGAGCAGGACTCACCGTCCATGATGAGGGTAACGTCAGGCTTGACACCTTGCGGCTTTCCCTGTCAGACATACGAGATGCCACGTAAATCGACGACACGGACAGAAAGAGGGTGAACGACGCACCTTAACGACCTTGCCTTCCTTCTTGAGGTCGATGATCCAAGATTGCTCCTTTCCATCCTTGTTCTTGAT
Source organism: Tulasnella sp. 417 (assembly GCA_019633465.1). NCBI lineage: Eukaryota > Fungi > Basidiomycota > Agaricomycetes > Cantharellales > Tulasnellaceae > Tulasnella > Tulasnella sp. 417. Next base: position 132,554 of record WSTY01000005.1, read on the forward strand.
CAAAAGCTCGAATACCGCCTTGGACTATCCCAAGAAGCGGAATGCTGTCAGTCATTGATGGTGCGCAGTGGCACGGCAGCATTCACCTTGTTGATTTCAGTTTTCTTCTCCTTTTCGGAGAGACCGTCGAAGGCAGCGCCCAAGTTAGCGATGACGTCGGAAGACTGCACGAAATGGGCTGTGAGTTCTTTGGTCGTCGCAGAAACCTTCAGTGCTTACGGGGAAATCCTGGTCCTTGAGATCAGACATATTTTAGGTGAGAGTATACAGAGGAGGAGAGTGTGCTGGTGGTGAAGGCTTTGGTACAGGAGTGGAGTTCAAGTACTTTGCAGCGGTCAGTTTGGTTCGAAATTTCACGTGAGGGGTTCGCTCGGATGAAAGGAGATCGGCACCTGAAAATAACCGGGGTAAGAGCAAGGCACTGCGGCGTTTCCATTATCCCACACGAATTTATAGTTTATAGTTCATCGTAAGGAGAAAATACATTTATGATCAAAAACAAACATCATGCATGGGGAGAAGACGAGGTTACACATAAGCATCGAAATTGAGAGTAATTGTTCTTAGGCGACCAGGAAAATTCAAAGGAATACCTTATTCAAGGTAATGATGGCGTCGAAGGGGTATAGTCCACGGGTTTGTGCTCTCCAGCATCTGCGGCATCACTTGGGTGACCTTCAGCGTAGCACTTCTTACAGTATAGGTCCTTGTCGCAGCCAGGGCAAGATACCTCAGCATCGGCGTTACATATGCCTAAAAAATCCACGATTCAGCTTCGGAGTCGCGACGCGCCCAATAGGAGCAAATATGGCTCACAGCACCATTCCTCCGGCTTGTTATCCTTGGCTGCTCTCCATCCTTCGATGTCCAGTGCCGGAGCTGGTCCAAGATCCGAAGGATCCGATTTACTATCGGTTGATGGTCCATCGTGGACATCTTCTTTGCCCCTATTGACCCCAATCTTTCCCGTATTCGGACTTATACTCTGCAGTTTCGCAAAGACCGCAGGTAATGGTTCTCCCTCGGAAGTTGGGGTCTCCGCAGGCAGAGCACGCGGAGTTTCCAGATTCGCGAACAGAGCTTGATAACGGTTCATCTCTATCTTGGCAGTTGAGAGGAGGCGGGGTTTTGATGGAGGTGTACGTTGACCGGGTTCCCCACCCTTGAGAGATGTTGAACTATTGGTGTCATCGTCGTCGTCGTCGTCGTCTTCGCCGTCGCGGTCATACTCGGCCGCTTCGACGGAAGCGGCACGCGATGAGTTGGAGCTATTGCTTCGCGAGTGTCCCTCTATGGCAAGTTGGTCCTTCACTCTCCTGACCAGCTCGTCCGCCATGCTTTCGTCGTCCGCGTCGCTGTCGGCAGAGTATCGTTGAGCCATATTAGACGCGCCAATTGTCTTATTTGAATCACGGCGTATGGGGGCTTGTGAAGATTGTCTAGAACTTGGGCGGCTCCCCTGCAGCTGAGTAACGATGTGGCGGACCTCCGCGAGGCGTGATGTTGGGAAGATTTCCTCGAGGTACTCGTCCTCTGATTGGAGCATCTTCTCTAACTGAGCAGAGGGTCAGGAGAATGGACAGGGCAATCAAAAGGGACCCGTTACAACCGGCGTGAGTATTACTGAGAGCGGAGCAGCGCCTTTGTACACACCTCTTCGTCGTCGACCTCAGTACCAGATTCACTGCCGAGCTCTTGCAGACGCCTTCTAAGGTCGGCGTCTAGAGCAGCTCGATCGAATCGGGCGGTCGTCGGGGCTGCAAAATGCCTTTTTCAGTACTTTATGCCCAACGCAACCTTTTGCGTTAGACAAGCTTACTCACAAACCTGGGGTTTGACGGCAGCGTCTCCTGGGGCCTGTAAGGGCGCCTTGAGCTGCTCGAACCGCTTCCATAGCAGTTCGCTTTCCGAGTCGGATTCCATGTTGCTCAAAAATTGCGGAGAGGAACGGAGCGTAGAGCGTGCGTGATGGGAAAGGGGGCGTCACAGAGAGGAGCGCTGGTGGTGGTAGGCAACTGAGGCAGCAAGCCTGCTGTGAGAGGTAGAAAAGACAAACATTGATGCTTACTCAGCTTCGGCACTCCGGAACGCTGAAGGGAAAAGAGAACCACCACCTCCCACAATCGTTTAACTTGCTCACCATGCAGGGATTCAACCGGTGGATTCCCCCAGACTATGATCCAAAGAAGAACCACACGCTCAACGACTATCATGGAAAGAAAGCACTCGGGGACAGAGAGCGCAAGCGCGACCAGGGTATCCTGATTACCCGCTTTGAGCTCCCGTTCAACATCTGGTGGTAAGCCTCATGACACCACATCCCATCAGCCGAGGAGACGCCCGCCACTCAACCTCGCGCCTCGCGTCTGTTTCACTCTTCACAGCGGAACATGTAACAACCACATTGGGATGGGTGTGCGTTATAACGCCGAAAAGAAGAAAGTCGGCAACTACTATTCCACCCCGATCTACTCCTTTCGGTGCAAGTGTCATTTATGCGACGGCTGGTTCGAAATTCAAACCGACCCCAAGGTGCGTGTTCCTCCCGTGTGACTCGCCCCTTTGCGCGAGCAGGTGCTTACCGGAATCGGTTTGACCGGTTCGTTCACACCCCAGAACACGCGCTATGTCGTAACTTCAGGAGCCCGAAAGCAGGAACAGGATTGGGACCCCGAGGAAAATGGGGGATTTGCGGCACACGGTGCGAATCCGATTCGGCTTCCCATGCCCATCATTCGACGCGCATGCTAACCTTGCGCTCTTGCCTATTGGGGCCACTTGTCCCGTTTTAGAAACCGATCCGGACAAGCCGCCCGATGACCCCCTGGCGGCCCTCGAAAAGACAGCGATACAAAAGCAAACAGTCGAAACGGTGGCCAAACCACGAATAGAGGCTTTGCAAGGCTTGTCGGAACATTATAATGCCGACCCCTATGCCTTGTCGGTGAAGGTGCGGAAGAAGTTCCGCGAAGAAAAAAAAGCCGAAAAGAGAAAACGAGAGGAAGATGACGACTTCAAGACGAAATGGGCACTGGACAAGGACCTGCAGCTTGTTCCAGACGAAGAGGTCCGCACAGAGGCGAAGGAAGCATGGGAAGCTGGGAAAAAGGAATTCCATCGGGAAGCCACTGCCAAACGTCGAGCGTTGGAGCTCGATGTTGGAAAGACCCCAATCTTGAGAGCATCTAGACTGGCGCCTGGCCCATCTTCCGCCCCAGGATCTTCATCATCACTCCGAATGCCATCGAGGATCGCCAACTCCAAACCGTCCTCGCACTCGACGAAATCGGCCCTTGCGTCAACGCTCATCATGAACTCTTTACGCAAGTCCGATCCCTTCCTTCAGGGATCGTCAAGACTAAGTTCTGGACCACGGAAGGACAAGCCTCCTGGTTTGCTGGTCAAGAAGTGACAGCTCCTGACTCCACCCCTTACACATTCCATTGGTTTCATTTCAATCCCATTGTTAACCACCACATTGCAATTTGCACTTGTACTCTACGCCACTTGTACGTCTTAGAATTTCCAAGCAATCTACTTCTCTTCCACACCGAAATTCTTCAATCGTCCGTCCACAACTGGAGCCACCACCACGAGATCACCCCGGGTGTCGGCGTTGTCCCCGTCATCGCCGTGCCCAGCCTCTCCACCTCCCTTTCGGGCTCTCGCGCCATCAAAGCAATCGACTGAGGACATTTCAGCTGTTTCGGTGGCTTTGAGTGCGTTGTTGATGTTCGTTCTATTGTGCTTCCGACTAACGCGTGCTATAACACGGCGGCCAGCCTCTTTCCATCGAGCCTTTGCGCGATCACTAGCGTGCTGTGACAGCGGCGGCTTCCCATCTGACGGACGTGATGCGTCCGCTGCTTCGGCCTTACGCTTCGCTGCGAGGGCTTTGAGACTATTAACGTATTGGGAACCTGGCAAAGTACACGTTTAGCGTCTAGTCATGAATGTCGGCGATGGTCGTTCGGCGTACCGAGTAGGTACTTGCGGACAATAGCGCTCATGATCTGACCATGCTCATCGTCGATTCCGCCCACGTACTTGCAGTCTTTGAGCGCCTCGTAACCGTCATGTCCAGTTGCCATGTAGTCTCTTGTTACTATTCTGTACAGTTTCCCGCCTGGTTCCAGGGAAACTGGGTCGCCTTTGCATGCTTTGTGTTTTTGAACAGGTGTCGAAGTTCCGCTATGCTCGCTGTGAATACTAGCCGCGTCGTCCGAATCGCTTTCCGCTCCAGTCTCGTTTTCTATGCGCTCCTCCCAGATGCCAACAATCCGCTGATTTGGAGGTCGGCGGGAGTCCCACTCTACACGGAAACCTGAAACGATTGGGAAGCGTCTGGATTTCGCCAACTTGTTCATCAGCTGCAGCTTCTCGGAGCTAAAGCCTTCCAACTCACCCTTCCTGAGCGGGCCAAGTGCTCAAGGCGCTCTCCAAAGCTGTATGCAAAGTCGCGCCATCCACAGCGACGACGACGATGGGGTCTTCAAACGGCAGGATCTCCATAATGTCCCCAAGTGTAATCACGCCTTGATTCGAATCAGTGAGGTTAGTTATTGACGAATTGCACCACAAAGTGTAAAGATTGGTTACCGGGGCCATATACACTGTCTCCCCTGAGTGTTCCGCCGCATATAAGCACGCCATCCGCTCCACCGCTGCCCTTAAGACAAAGCGCTTCATCGTATGTGTGCCTCAATATATCAGCGAACCAGTTTCCCGATGCACTCTGAGGGGGGGGGGGGAGAGAACCAAGGTAAGCAGTGACATTATACAAAAAGGTTAGCGATCATAGGTTCACCTCTTCGGTCCGGCTATGGGCAGAAATGGCAGTGAAACATTTAGCAGAAAGTCAGAGCCAATACATCGACATCCGGCAGCAAGTCAAGACGTACACATAACCTGATTTGCAATTTACCTCGGTCAATGACTTGCAAACGGGAGCCTTGAGAGCGGAGCCGACATCCTTCAACAATGTCGAGAGAACTTGCTTCAGGCTCTCGGAAGAAGGCATCTCGGGACTGATGACATGATGCTTCCCTACAGGGTTCCAAGCGCCAGTCGGTCTGCTGTTCTACGGCGCCGTGAAAAGCAGGGAGATCTCACCCTTGACAGACTTGACGAGCTTCCTTCGAGCGGATCCCTCTGGAGCATCGGCGAGTTCAACCGTCATCGAACTTAGGTCTCGGAAATCCGTACCCGACTTGACGATCCTGGACGAGTTGAGGCTCAGTAAGGGTCTCAGCCCATTCGATAAACACCGTTGGGCGCTCACAGTAGACCATCGTCAGCCTCAGCCCCCAATTGGGGTTCGTCAAAGTTGTACCCTTCCCATTCCGAGATTCCTTTCCCTATGTAGTACATGTGGTCGTGGCCACCGAAAATTAGGTCGACGCCATGTTCGTGGCACCTTTGGTCGGATGCAGGAACTGCTCCAAGCTGCTTTGCCAGGGTGATGTCCTAAAGGGCGAAGCGGGTCACTCGGGATACCCCACTTTAAACAGTCAAAGTGGAGCGAAATAAACGTACATTGGGAATCCTTTAAAGGGAAGGGAGGGGTGATTAGCATGCATGTCAGAGTAATCCTCGATCCTGTACAGACCTTGCATGGGTCAATGCCAGGATCAGATCGCACTTGTGCTCGCCTTCCGGATCGCGAAGCAATTTGGAGAGTTCGACGCCCACTTCATTCATGGGCTGATATTGGAAATTCGGAGGCCAAGAGTTTACTGTCGCGATCCATTCTCTACAAGATCGAGATGTTAGCTCACCGGCCCGAGCACGGAAAGGTTTCGATCGACGACCGGGGACTTTACTTTTCCACTAGCCCAATCACGCCGACCCGGAGCCCTGCCCGTTCAAACACTTGGAATCTCGAGAGCCCCTTGGGCGGTCCACCGGTGTCCGTGTCTTTGATGTTGCTGAGCAGCCAAGGGAATTTACAATCTTCGATGAGCTTGTACAAATGGTGGTACTGTGGTTGGAGGATGGGGGAGGAAATTTAGACGCTCGTTTGGTTCCGCGCGGACGTAAAGGCGTTACGAACTCCGAACTGTGGCGGAGTAAAGTCAGTTTGAAGAGGTTAAGATCATAGAGAGCCGATGGACATCATATACGCACGTCAAAGTCGTGATTTCCTTATGGATCGGGGAGCGGCACCAGTGTCAGTAACCCGCGAGCGTTAGTGAGTTCGCGACCGAAGAAACCAACCAGTCAAAGAGACATCCGGTCTTAGCTCGTTCATGACTGGGACCTATGACAAAGCGTCGATTAAGTTGGTATGGCACGATGCAAGATGAATGATGCAGCCGGGAATAACCATATGACTGCCTCTCGTCACGGAGCTTTCGATGGAAGGACTGAACACATCGCCAGAGAACAGAACGAGCCCATCTTCGACGGTCTTTGCATCTTGGGTTGTGGACGTTTTGGGCCACGAGTTTCGGATCGAATCTAGCAGCTCCGCGAATTGGGTGACATCGATTTTCTTTGATGTTCCCGGAACCTTTTGCGGGGTGACGCGGTAGACTTTAGAGTGAAAGGTGTGGGCAGTATAGAGAACGAAAGGGTGATTAAGAAGAATAAGTCACACTAGCAAGGAGAGGTCAAGAGCAATTCGATTTATCACACACCGTCGTTGAAATGTACGAGGTTGAGGATTGTTGAAGAGCTCATGGTCGCGGGGTTTCGTCGAGGAACAGGAGCAATCTCCGTTACAGCTGGGAATATTACGTAAACATCGCCGTTGCTTTCGTCACATTCCTTGCTTTGCCCAAAAGTCGCGTTCGGGACCGACCGTCATTCCTGGCCTCACAAGCCTTAGTCGTGCTCTTCCAGACTCATTTCTTGCACCTGCACGCTCTTATAATCGAACCCTACGCGTCTCACCGTCACAATCGGGCAGCAAGAACCTGCACAAGCGATGTTCGCGGGAATGGATGAAGTGACAGACCCTACAGACTTTCCGTCCACACACGACTCGTTGCGCAACCTGGACGAAGCGCTCCGCTGCCCGATATGCAAGGACCTTGTCAGGGCTCCGGTCATGCTGACGGGATGCGGGCACTCGTTCTGCAGCCAGGTGCGAGTACGCTGTGGACAATTGCGACGCGACGGGAACGCTGACGCTGTCGCTGGCCGTTACGGGGACTTTCGATGTTACAGTGCGTTAGGGAGAGCTTGAACTTGCAAGAAGAGTGCCCACAATGTCGTGTTAAAGCGCGTGGAGATCATATCGTGAAGAATACGGCTCTTGAAGGAGTGGTGATAGCGTATGGGAAGGCTCGGTCCGTATGTCTCGCGCTCTTGGCGTTTGCATTCATTACTTGCTCTAACATCATCCCCAACTCGTTTATCGCGATTACCCTTGTTTAGGAACGACATTCTCGCCCTCGTAAAAGACCAGCTACTCGTTCAACAATATCAGCAACGTCAGCAAGAGCGGTTGCTGGAGCGCTTCGCGTCCGAGTCTCCAAGGAAGAAGCGCAAGATCGAAGTACCTTCATCAAGCTCAGACCTTGAAGAGATAGAAGAACTCCCTTCTCCTCCGGCCTGGGAACTCGCTTCACCATCCAAGAGAAAAGGAAAAGGGAAACTTACTGGTCAGTCCACTCACAGCGCGTCGTCCGCATCGATAAACGCGTCAAGACGCACCAATCAGAGTGGAGCGGGGGGTGGGCCGTCAGTCGATCATTCCGAAAGTGGGAAAGGTGAGGCCGAGATTGTTAGGCAGGCGAGGGTCGATCCATCTTAACGTCTCTTGACACTCGAGAAGTTGGGTTGATCCAATGTCCTCAGTGCGATGAGCTGGTGGACTATGCTGTTATCAACCAGCATCTAGACTCAAACTGTACCTTGATACCGACTGCTCCTGCCAAGCGGAAAGCTAGTGGAGAGGAAGGGAAGCGAGCATGGCAAAACATCTTCAGCGGGGCCGGAGGAGGGTAAGGCACCCGCGGTTTAACTGGCGATCCCCTTACTGACGGCTATTCGGACGACTGATCCGCCCGGGGGTATAGGTCAACTTCGAAAAAGAACGCGTCTTCGGCCAAGTCCAATGGTAATGGCAATTCGACTGGTCGCCAAGCCTCCCCGTTCCCGGAACGCCTGCCGAAGGAGGCATACGACACGTTGAAGGACAAGCAACTCCGGGAGCGATTGGCGCGGTTCGATCTATCAACTACCGGGAGCCGGGCAAAGATGCAAGCGCGGCACGAGCGATGGGTCGTGTTGTACAATTCGAATTTCCAAGACCAAGCTCCCGAGAATCGGAAGACATTGAAGGCTCTTCGAGCGGATTTGCTTGTTTGGGAAAAGGAACGTGAGAAGGATGAAAAGGAACGTGCTAAAGCGATGGAAAGGGCGGCTAACGGCGGGTCAAAGGAGAACGGGCCCATTGGACTTGAGTACGAGGTGCGTTGTACTGTATGCGCGGGGGGACTGGAGATGAGAGTGTTCACCGCCGATGGCCTTTTGGATGGGACATTTTTATTGTACATGCAGATGAAGCACGGGGCGCAGTTCAGGACGTTGATTGAACAGGCACGCGCGACTGCTGCCAAGGCTCGAAGTGGTGCGAAAAGCGCCGAAGACCCGGTTACTATTGCAGATTCGATCGGTAGCCCTGGACAAGAAGAAGCTCCTGATGGGAACGCGATGGATGTGGAGGAACCGGAGGTCGTGCTGGGTAGTACTATGGACAAGCAGCTGGAGATGATAGACGTGGAGTGTCCTGCCGATGGATCGTCTGAGCCGAAGATCGAGAGGGCAGAGTCTTGAACCTCCACCCCGGGCACTTTTGAGGTCTGAGGATGTTTGTTTATTTACGCTAGTTTGTTGTCGTGAATCTATCAGATTTGACACGAAGAGGAGACGTGTGCGATGGTTCGTCGAGTCGGAGTACCATAGGATGGACATTCCCCAGAATGGAAGTCTAATTATGGAACGATGTGCTCGGAAATAAGAGATTACGCCGTCTTCTAGCAGAAGAAGGTGTCCTCTATCGGGACCGAGTATCCAGGCCCGTGGGTTCCTGGCACTTTGCCGCCCTTCGCCGGGGAAAGGAGGCAAGTACTTGTGTAGCTGGTTGCAGCCCACCACCACCACCACCGCAACCCTGCGTCCATTGAGATTGACTTTACTTGGCTCTGAGAAGTGCCGAGTGCGCCGCTAAATTGAGATTGTGTATGTAATATTGATTCATGTTTTTCGATCTGGGCTGTTGGTTGAATTGCAATAATTGTTTGGGGCGTTTTGA